>OZ022420.1:28642716-28848896 GCA_963989365.1 Rhimphoctona megacephalus | reverse complement strand
ACGAAAAACTAATCAAAAAACGAATATGAAAATTCCATCAGTTAGTGGGAAAAACTTCACAATTTTCTTGTTTTTATAGAATTTTTCAAACTGTATGGTTTGAAACTTTAGTTTTCATTTTAAAAAAAACCGTAATTTGGCTTTTCGTTAATAAACAAAAGCTTCAATGGTGAATTAATTGTGTAAAAAATTTTACAGGATAACGGAAGATTGGGTGGAACGAAAAACTGGTGCAATTAACTTTTGGGCTTTTTCATCGTGAATCTCGTTTGGAAAGTGCGAGCGCCCATTTCGGGAGAGAAAGAGAGAGAGAGACAGAGAAAGAGAGAAAAGGATAAAAAAAATAACGGGAATTTGACAAGGTTTTGTCGCAAATTGTCGCCCCGGGGAGTGCCGGGCAAAGCGGAACACCCCCCCCGCCCCGAAAAAAGTGAAATTTCTTTTGTCAGTGGAAAACTGAAAAATTCGATCATTTGACTTAGAACGTGCGTTGAAAAAGTAATATTAATTGAAACGACTAATATTTCTAACATGAAAATTAAAACATATTTATTAATAAAAAATGAATATTCAACGAAAATTCGTATGAATAAAAATTTCTTTTGCTGCAAAACAGAAATCTGAATACCTGACTAGCATAAGAACACTACTAACAGTGCTGTAAGCATGCTTGAAAATTATTTTGAGCGGGAGAGGGAGAGGGAGGAAAGAGAGAGACAGAGAGAGATTAGATTAGATATGTTTATTTATCTTGGTTATACCATTAGGCAATTTCAGACTTACATTGTGAAATAATAAGAACTTAAAAATAAGATCTTAAAACTAATAACAAAGGGAGAGAGAGAGGGAGGGGGAGAGAGAGAGAGAGAGAGAGAGAGAGAGAGAGAGAGAGAGATGACAATGGGGAAAGAGGTCGCGAGAATTCTCGTTTGAAGTGTCGAACGAGTGAGTGAACGAACGATGAAAAGAGCGCCAGTAGTAATGGCAGAACTCGAGCTTTTCGAAAAGGCTTTTCGAACCTCCAAGGATATTGTTGCACAAATATATATCCACAAATACAGGCTATTGCAAAAATTGAATCTTAGGTTTTCAGTTAAGGTAAATCAAGGAATTTCGAAGCGAAAAGTCCTTAGCCATTTTTCACTTCGATGTACCCAGGAAATATAAATAAATGAAAGGTAACTAGTTCGGTGCACCGTCAGGCGAAGCGTGGAGTAATGGAAGTGCACTGTGCCCCTCTGGCCACGCCCCTTGTCTTAAGACTTAGGGAAACCAGTTTAGACGGGTCAAAAAATCGACTTTTTTTTAATTTCATAAATTGTTAGTAAAACTATTCAAGAATATGTTGCCAAAATGTCAAAGCAAAATTCCGATTAGTTCCGATGCTATGCGCACTTAAGTGACCGCCCGTCGGTTCGGCGTCGAGGCGCGCGGTAGCTAGAACGGAGCGGTCGCTCAGGTAGTCCCTTATTCAGTTACCTGGCTCAATACTCCTGTACTACGGGATAATAGAGAGAGGGGGATTTAGGCAGATGTTCTTGATTGGCCTTGGGTAGAAGGTACTCGAACCTTTGGAATATTTCGACAGAGCGTCGAGTTTGGTCAGTTTAGCTCCGGCTATCCTACCGAGTGTTAGAAGTAAAAATGTTAGCGTATCCGAAAGGTTATCGTGAGTGCAGCGAACGACGTGGTAGACCACGTAAGAAATCCTTCCAAGGAAATCAACACACCAGGAGTAAGTCAAGTGTTAGTGAAGATGGAAGTGCCAGCGCAAAAAAACTTTCGACTGCTATACCAGTGAGAATGTGACTGTAAATCCTGTACATTGTTATAGGCTCATCGAATTTTTCACCGTATTCACTGGTTTGTTGGAAATTCTTATTTGTCGAAATTGTAAACAGAATGTGAAATTTCAAGAAACTGGAAAATGTGGCCTTGATTTCAAGCTCGTTGTCGATTGCCACTATGGATCGAGACAAATCAATTCAGGTCCTTTACTCAACACTGGATTTGAGATAAATCGTAGGATTATATTTGTTTTGTGGCTCTTAGGTGTTGGCAGATGAGGACTGAATTTATTTTGTAATTATATGGACATGGGCAATGGTATAGCTGAAGAAACTTACAATGGAATTTGTACTCACGTCCACGCCGCTGCGAAAAAAGTGTATTAATTCTGCTGTAAGAAAGCTATTGAAGAAGAAAAAAAAGAGAACGAAAAACGCGAGAGACCTACTCTAAATTTGAAAGTATCTGGTGATGGAACTTGGAAAAAACGAGGATTCAAATCACTTTATGGTGTTACAACGCTCATCAGATATTACTCCGGAAAAGTCATCGACCTGGTTGTACGAAGCAGTTACTGCCAATCATGTATATATTGGAAGAACAAATCGAAAAATTCAGCAGAATATCTAGCATGGAAAGACAATCATGACGTAGAAAATTGCATGAAAACACATGAAGGCTCCGCGGGAACATGGAAGTGGAATCTGTGAAAATGATGTTCTTGAGATCGGAGGAACTCTATGGTGTAAAATACGGCAATTATATCGGTGATAGAGATTCGAAAACGTTCACAGCAGTTGTTAATTTAAATCCCTATGATGATGAACTGACAGTTGTCAAAAGTGAATGCATAGGCCATGTTCAGAAAAGGATGGGAACTCGGCTCTGAAACATCAGGAAAACTAAAAAACTGGGCGGAAAAGGAAAGTTGACAGAGGCTTTGGTGAAAAAGCTCAGCACGTATTACGGCTTAGCAATTCGAAGAAATGTAAACAGCATCGAAGACATGAAGAAGGCCATAATGGCAACTTTTCAGCACATGATATCCATAGACGACAATCCACAACACGACAACTGTCCAGAGGAAGAAGAAGCTGGTGCAAGTGGCAGCAAGCTAAAGCACTTGGAACGGAGCCTGAAGCGCACTCTGCCCCATTACACCCCGACGTTCAAAAAGAAATTCTTCCAATATACAAAGATTTATCGAGAGACGATTTGCTGACGATATGTTTAGGCGATCATACGCAGAACGCTAATGAAAGTTTCAATTCGACCGTTTAGCGATTGGCTCCAAAGCACCTACATGCTGGCCTGAAAATAGTCGAGGTTGCAGCATTCTTGGCTACTGCGTTATTTAATGAAGGGAATTCAGTCCTTCTAATGCTGATGAACGAATTAAAACTCGTAGTTGGCTCGCAGAGCTTCAATTTTGCCGGGAACATGGATGAGCAGCGCGTGAAAAGACAGAATAGGCGCAGCTCGTTGAAGACCAAGGAAGCTCGGAAAGCTCGTCAAGAAGAGATGCAAGCCCGAAATGATGCGTTTGAAGAAGAAGAGAGGTTGCTATATGGTGCTGGAATAGCTGATTAACCGATGAGCAGTTTATATAATTAATTACTGCCTTGAATTTCTCGTTTTCGCTACATTTTTTTTCAAACACGTTTTTCTCGAAACGACTTTTTTTCAACTGGTGGGCATTATAGCTCCAAAAGTTATTGACCAATCGTTCTGAAAATTTGTGTGAATATTCTTTATTCAATTACAATCTATATGAACCCAACTCTGGGATGATATTTTTATTAAAAATATTTTTTTTATGTAAAAAAGGTGAAAAAACGTGGTATAAAAACATGACATTGTGTTCAAACACCTCAAAAACATGCAATTTTCAACTTTTTTTATCACAATTAGGTTCATATTCTTAGGAAATATGTTGTTAACGAAAAAAAAAATTGTAATGATTACAGATAAAATTTGTGACTTCAGGAATGCCCACCAGCAAAAAACTCGGATGGCGATCGTTCGTGGACAGCAGTTTCTAACTCCACTATTTCCGGCGGAAATGACTTGAAAAAATTACAAAGTGTACTTCAAAACATGAATAAAATATTCTCCAAGTTTAAACAAATTCTGATTATTCCTTCCCTGTTAAAAAAATTCACGAAAAGCACCAAAATTTCGGCTTCCTCAACCGGTTTCTCGCCTTAAGGATCATCCGGATTGGCGTTTTTCAATTCAATTAACATCTCGTTAACGGTGCGTCGGAGAAACATATTTCTGTATACTTTTCTCCTCACAATTCTGTAATATAACTATTCTGGGCACTTTTTAATCGATTTCGACACTTTCAATAAACTGCCTTTATAGTTACTAATTATGAAAGTAATTCCTACGATTACCAGCTCCGAATCAATCCCAAAAACTCTACCGATCAAAAATCAATGCTTTTCAGCGAGAATTTCCAAACCGTAATGCAAACAAATAAGAGTGCGCATGAACATATAACTGGTGCGCCGCCGTGCGTGTGTTTGTACAAAGTGTGGCCTAGTATAGAAACGTAAAACCCGGTCCTGTTTCCGGCATTTCCGGTGGCCCACAGCCATATAGAAACGTCTTTTGCACAGACTAGTTGGAACTTCTCGTTCACGTCGGTATGTCATTGACAGCAATAGAGTACAGATAGAAATAATACATATATAGACATTCCACTATGGTTACGTTCATGAAAATCTCTCTCTCTCTCTCTCTCTCTCTCTCTCTCTCTCTCTTTTATTTCTCTCTCATTTGCAAGAAGCTACCAATTGCCCGGTTGTTTAGCAAGACTATTGCACGAAACCACCACTAAGTAGACACGCATGACATTTTACCAGAGAACACAACAGTATGGACGTCAGTTTCATTGCAATCTCGTAACTTATTCTTCATCCCCTCGTTGCTCGTTCATCTTCTCATTTATGAGAATGTTTCTGCATTCGTGTCGAGATCGTATACGGATAGTCCACAAACATAACCAAAAAGGGAAAGGAACCGATATATACAAAGAGAAAGAGACGAACAGGAAGAGAGAAAAATCAAACAGAATAAAAAAAGGGAACAAAACAGAAAAATTTAAAAAAAAATGAGAAATGCTGTGCTTTACGAGTAATACATTCGAAGTTGAGGCATAAACTCTCATTCGTAACATACAGGGACGTCAGTCCGCTTATCAGAATGATAGTATACGACACCAGTCACAAAATTTAAAACGTATCATCCAATCTTAAAACGTTACGCATCGCCCTATTGTAAGAGTCATTACGTGAATATGATTGATAGAAAAAGTTGACAAAATTTCCCTAAAAATCACATATACTTTGAAGCCATTGAATGTTAAAACCATTCATTTTCAACCGCGCTTCTAGATTTAAGATTTTTATATTAAATTTAATGTGCATAAAAAAATTCCTTTTTACACCATTTTCATAACCATTATTCAACCTCGTCAAATTTTAGGGTAAACGCATGTGGTCGCGCAAAAAAAAATTGATACAAAAAAGCCATTATGTATTAGAAAACTATTCGGTGGATAACAAGAACTGTATATTCGCATTCCTGACAAAAGAATTTCGGTTTTGTTCGAATCGTCGAGGGAATGAAATAAAATGATATTTCACCGAAAGCAATCGAGTCGGACGTCAAAGCGACCGTGAGCAGGGTAATCTCAATTTTCTTTTATTACTTCAAAACGAGAAGCGGTGAGCAAAAACAAAATCACCGAAAAAATCATTGCACATCGAAATGGCAAATAAGTGGCAAGCTTTTATTCAGTACTCGAATAGATTCCATTCGCCATACCAATATTTCATTTTATATTTTACTTTTTTTTCGTTCTTTATTCCTTGTTAATCAAAGTGTTTTCATGTTGTTTTAAACACATGCTATCTCGCTCGTGGGATCGAATGTTGAAAGTATTAAAGGGTGTATTCAAAAGAACTCGATAACGTTTCAAAAATCGTTCAAACTCTCTCTCTCTCCCCCCCCCCTCTCCCTCTCCCTCCCCCCTCTCATCCCCCTCCCTATCCGGTTTCGTTCGATTTATAGATTTTCGGTATAAGATTTTTCTTTTTGTTTCATACTGGGAGGGCAGGAATCATTCGATTTCGTTTGATTTCAAGATTCTTGGTGTGATACCCTTTCCCGGCCTAAATTTTTATTAAAATAAAGAACCGGAGACCTGTTACTCACTGTTTTCAATTTAAAAGACGTCAAATATCATTTTTGTTATACCGAGTCATTACAAAAATCAATTATTTTTATTATATCGAATCATTTTTCAGATGTCAATATATTGAAGAGTCGCCAATTATTTCTGTAATATCAAATCACTCATATTATTTTGGCTTTATCTAACGAAAGTGTACAATTCATAAAACAAAATCGAAATCTTTGCATTTTTAAATAAAAAATAATTATTTATAAAGGAAACTCAATTCATCAAAGTTTTCTTTTGATTATATAGAATCATAATCATTCAATCATGTACAAATCTGAATATTATCGTCATTAATTCATTGAATAAATCAAATTTCATTGTCTTGAATATTAAATCCACCTAAATTTCACGTTTCTTTCGTACCTGCTCCAAATTATTAGGAAGCTCGAACCGACGCGTAGCGATGTTTAGCATTTCGACTAAAGCGTACTGTTACAATATACCTATATCTACCTATGTATGGGGCGTTGTACTCGCAAACACAAAAGAGAGAGACAGAGGCGAAGACGGATTTACTCTACAAGCCCGGTGCGAAATCCCAGGATGTAGTACTCGCGAGTGTCATCGACACTCGTAAACTCGTGAACGCCGTTCCCCCTTCTCAAATTCATTCCCGCTCTTCACACTGTCTCTCCAATACTCCGAGTGCCATCTATTCTACTTCCATCCTCACTGCTTCTATTTCATTTGTACTGCACGCTGTCTCCCCGCGCAGAAAAAAATAGTCTCGGCAGGACGCCCGGCGAGAATCCTGGCAAGCTATCCCGGCAAGAGTCCCGGAAGAATCCCGCATAGGCACGTTTCCGCGACTCTTAGATCAGCGTTCCAAAATCTCGCCGAGACTCTTTCTGATACTTTGCGGCACTTTTGTGGAGAGTTATGCCGAGACTATTTGCAAAACTTGTTCCGAGTCCCGAAACTCTCCGATACTGTTCAAAATTCTTTCTAAGTCTCGCCGAGATTCTTTCCGATACTTTCCGAAATTCATTTCAAGAGTCTCGCCGAGACTCTTCTTGAAATTTTCCGAAATTTTCTTCGAGGGTCGCCTAAAATTCTTTTCAAGTGTCCAAGATATTTTTTTTTCTTCACATTGATAAATAGATTGACGGTGATAATTAATGACATTGGATGGGACAAAACTTTGGGTCTCTGGGAGCAGACCATAGCCTATGGTTTGATAATATTGAGTCAAAATCCCGATGAGACCTATATAGAAATCGGGCGGACTATCCGTGGACGCGACAGAAGGTCACATGTAGAATAAAATTGGAAGCTCTGCAAAATTTTGTTTTTCCGGCCGGTAGGCAGCATCGAGCCTTTGTCGTTCGCGTCCTCATATAGCCTGCCCGATTCTTATATAGTCCCGTTAGGATTTTAACTCGATATAAGAAATCGCATCACTGATCGCGTTGTATGATCTTATTCTTCCGATCGATACCAACATTTTGTCTTGCTTTCAAAGCATCCGATATTTTTTCTATCTCTTAATCTTAAAATTGTGTGTCGACTATGCAATATATCGCAACGATTTCCAAAAAATCACGCCATGATGGATTTTTCTATCCGAGATTCAGGGAG
The DNA here is from genome assembly GCA_963989365.1 of Rhimphoctona megacephalus. Classification (NCBI taxonomy): domain Eukaryota; kingdom Metazoa; phylum Arthropoda; class Insecta; order Hymenoptera; family Ichneumonidae; genus Rhimphoctona; species Rhimphoctona megacephalus. The sequence goes on along the minus strand of OZ022420.1, from coordinate 28,841,278 downwards.
CAGTCTGCCATTTTCAATGATTTTGTTAATAAATTTTTTTCTCATAGTAAACTTGATTTATTTATATCTACTTTTAATACATGAAAGTAGATATATAAAAGTAATACAACAATTTTTTTTTTCACTGTAAATCTCGCTGGTACAGCAGCCTGAAGTTAACCCTGTTAAAATCTGGCTGAAACGATATCTTGACTTTGGATTATTTGAAATAAAAAAGTGGCGAAATTAGTAAAATATAGACTTGTTGCTATCGTTCGGCCTAGAATAATTCACGTGTGATAACAAAAAACAAAATGGCGGACTTTTGAAATGTTTGACCTTTTTTTCAACTTTAATCGTTTAAACAATCGACTAAATATTAATAAAAATTTATATTTCTAGGTCAAACAGAAGCTATACATGTGTAGAATAAGTGTACCAAATTTCAGCTCGATAGGTGCAAAACTTTTTTTTCTAGAATGTCAGCCAGGTCAAAAAACATTGTTTCGAGAAAAACGTATTTAAGGAGGTTATAACGTTTCTCATGTAAAAATTATTTTCCAACTTTACACAATAAAATTTTGTAAATAGAAAGCTTAATGTGGTATTAAACTTTTGGAGGAATATGCCGATGACTCATCGTCTCAAAATTAAGATATTTATTGCTGAATTTCGCAATTTTTTGAAAGCTTCCATAAGAGCTCATGTTAAACTTGTCATTTTCAACAATGAATATCTCGATTACTAGACGGTGAAACCTCTCCAAATTTTTCACACATAATTAAATGCTGTTCAAGAAGATTCACGCCAAATTTCAATACATTAACGGGACAGACCTAGTTAGAATTTTCGAAAAATCGATTTTTTTTTATTTCATTTTCAAAAAGTAGAATCTCTTACGAACATTTTCCGCCCAGGTAAATGTAAATCGGACCATTATTCGCCGAAATACAAGACTTTGTAGCACGTCGTGTCTGAGCCATGCAAACCGTACTCAAAACTTTAAGTGCGTTTTTCTCGAAACCATGTTTTTGAAGTCGGTGATCACTGTAGCTCGAGAACGGCTTTACCGATCGGGTTGAAATTTATATCACTTCTTCTATACATGGTAGTCCTCCATATGAACGAAGGATTTTTTTTTGGATAATTATTTTTATTTTTAATAGCAAAAAATGGAACTGATATTTTGGTCAAAAAAACACTTTTGACTTTTAACGGCCGCCATTTTGTGAAAAATGGAAATTTTTCAAAACCCTTCGTTCAACCGGAGCATTATATCATTAACTAAAAATCCCCTCCGTTTTTTTTGTTTCAGATGAGCCGTTGCAGCGTGAGCTTGATCACCGCAAACCGTGTTTTTTTTTGCAGCGTCCTCGGCAATTGACGGTCACCAGCTTATTTCGATATGTATTGCGTTGAAAAAATTGCAACATATACATTACATATTATGTATCTTTTAAACGGAAGAACTTTTGTTGTGAATTATTTTATCGTTTGACCAAAAAAAAATCGGAAAAAAGGCCTTTTTTTTGACGTTCCAACTAGGTCTGTCCCGTTAACTGGGAATAATCAAATATAATGTATTTTTCGTATGATGTCATATAAATATCGATACAACTTCCTTAAAGACGCGCCAAGCGCCTAGGCGCATCTGAGACCCTTGTCTTGTTATGCGTATTTCTACCTGTTCTTGGTCTTTCTGACATAAATGACACTTTGTATAGTAATTATATATATATATATATCTACTACACAAATCTGTACTTTTCAGAAAATCGATTTTTTGAAAAAAAAAATGGCAGACTGTCCCCTTCATGGCTAGATAGAAAGTATCAGAAAGGGTCTCAGCGAGACACTCGAAAAGAATTTAGGAGAGTCTCGGAAAGAGTCCCAGCGAGACTGTTGAAAAAGTATCGGAAAGCGTCTCGGCGAGACTTTGAAACGCTGACCCGGAAACGTGCCTATGCAGGATTCTTCCGGGAATCTTGCCGGGATATCTTGCCAGGATTCTCGCCGGGCATCCTGCCGAGACTAATTTTTTCTGCGCGGGTCATCCCCACTGTTGCACTCTCTTCCTTCTACTCCACGCGGGTGCGTTACGTTTTGGCGCCGCCGTTTGGGCGCGACTGTTTTGGCGCCGCCGTTTTGGCGCGGCCGTTTGGGCGCCTTGACGTTTTGGCGCGAGGACGTTTTGGCGCGGCCGTTTGGGCGCGAGGACGTTTTGGCGCGAGGACGTTTGGGCGCGAGGACGTTTGGGCGCGAGGACGTTTTGGCGCGAGGACGTTTGGGCGCGAGGACGTTTTGGCGCGGCCGTTTGGGCGCGAGGACGTTTTGGCACGAGGACGTTTGGGCGCGGGGACCTTTTGACACGAAGACGATTTGACGCGGCCGTTTCGGAGCTAGGACGTTTTTGAAATAAAACAAAAAAATGTTTTTTTTTTTTATTTTTGTTTGAATAGTTGGACATATTGAAATAGTAGGGTGGGTTCGGGTCATCTTTGGGTTGTTGTTTGAATAGTTGGACATGTGGAAATAGTAGGGTAGGTTTGGGTCATCTTTGGGTTGTTGTTTGAATAGTTGGACATGTGAAAGTAGTAGGGTAGGTTCAGGTCATCTTTGGGTTGTTGTTTGAATAGTTGGACATGTGGAAATAGTAGGGTGGGTTCGGATCATCTTTGAATTGTTGTTTGAATAGTTGGACATGTGGGAATAGTAGGGTGGGTTCGGGTCATCTTTGGGTTATTGTTTGAATAGTTGGACATATTGAAATAGTAGGGTGGGTTCGGGTCATCTTTGAGTTGTTGTTTGAATAGTTGGACATGTGAAAATAGTAGGGTGGGTTTAGGTCATCTTTGGGTTGTTGTTTGAATAGTTGGACATGTGGAAAGAGTAGGGTGGGTTCGGGTCATCTTTGGGTACTTGTCTGAATAGTTGGACATGCGGAAATAGTAGGGTGGGTTCGGGTCATCTTTGGGTTGTTGTTTGAATAGTTGGACATATTGAAATAGTAGGGTGGATTCGGGTAATCTTTGGGTTGTCGTTTGAATAGTTGGACATGTGGAAATAGTAGGGTGTGTTTGGATCATCTCTGGGTTGTTGTTTGAATAGTTGGACATGTGGAAATCGTAGGGTGGGTTCGGGTCATCTTTGGGTTGTTGTCTGAATAGTTGGACATGTGGAAATAGTAGGGTGGGTTCGGGTCATCTTTGGGTTGTTGTTTGAATAGTTGGACATATTGAAATAGTAGGGTGGATTCGGGTAATCTTTGGGTTGTCGTTTGAATAGTTGGACATGTGGAAATAGTAGGGTGGGTTTGGGTCATCTTTGGGTTGTTCTTTGAATAGTTGGACATGTGGAAATAGTAGGGTGGGTTTGGGTTATCTTTGGGTTGTTGTTTGAATAGTTGGACATGTGGAAATAGTAGGGTGGGTTTGGGTCATCTTTGTGTTGTTCTTTGAATAGTTGTACATGTGGAAATAGTAGGGTGGGTTCGGCTCATCTTTGGATTATTGTTTGAATAGTTGGACATGTGGAAATAGTAGGGTGGGTTTGTAACATCTCGGGATTTGTGTGTGGAATCGTTGGACATTAGGGTGGTTCAAAAAAAATCGATATTTTTTTTTTTCCATTCACCGTGTCCTGAACGTTGATATATCCTGAAACAAAAAGCCTGGCGAAAGGAACGCCCTGTAGCACAAAATTAAAAGGTGGCGCAATCCATTTTTGTGTTTTTTTTCGCAATTATATGAGAAAAAAATCCGTTTCCGTAGAAAATAAATAACATTAAATATTCATAATTATTAAAAAATATCTGAGTTTTATATCTAAGTATATTTGGATGTAGAAGAACCATTGTATGTCTTTAGATATTGAATCCAAGTATTTTTTTGTCGTCCAAAGGGTATTTTCTGTCGCTGTGATTGTGTACCGAGTGTGAAATATGTCGGTGAATATGCATACTCTTCAAATACATTTTCTGTAAATAACAATGAAAAGTATAGAAAGCTTTTTTCGATTTGTTTCAAGTAGATTTGAACAAAAAGTATATTTATGTTTGCGTAAAAAATTGATCAATAAAAAAACAATGGTATCGTTGATAAATTTCTCAGGGCATTGAAATGTGTTTGAATCTAAATAAATTGTAGTGTCGAACTTGCCATTATAGCGAGCATCGTTATAATGAAGATATCTCATATTCTAAAATGAATGATTTCATCAGTATCGCGTAATAACATATAGGAACTAGTATTCTTGCTCAACCTTTTTTTCAACGTGGTCTGCACAAGGAATTATTGAAATCGCGGTACGGCGCTGTATGTTTTGTTCAGGCAGGTCACTTTGTCTTATGAATTAAGCTGCCCGTAATAACAAAGAGCTTCTACTCTACCCGCTACGTACGCGCAACAATGTTGTCTCCGAACGCCTTCTCGACTAAAACGTGCTGTTAACACAGCAATTTTAGAACAGTACGAATTCGACAAGCACGATGACCAGTAGTAATGAAGATGAAGATCGTTATTTAATTGGTCGTATAAGCTACTGCTTCGATCGGAGTAAATTGCCGATTAATCGGCAATTTACTTAGTGATTTTGCTACAAAACAATCATTTATTTTATTTGATAAATTCGAACTCCCACGTGATTTCCTTGATTTAAACACAAGTCTATGGGCCACCAGTGATTCTTATCAATACCGCCGGACCATATTCAATAATATCAGAGTAGTGAATGATGCGGCGGAGCGCGGAGTAGCTTTGATCGAACAATTTAATGGTTATTTAACAAAAGACGAAACCCAAGTACAATATCTAGTACAAGTTGTCCAAAACCACCGAAAAAAATGCCCGTCTTGCGAAAAAAAAAATTATCTGTCAACGATAATGGAAACGGAAGATTAATGTCCTGCCAAAATATTTTTTTTTTACCTCCATATTCTTATATGCGAAAAGGAAATATTGTTGAACGGATATGTGTATTTTACATTATTAATTGTCTATGATAGAACTGATTTTTTTCATCTAATCGTGAAAAAAATACAAAAATGGCTTGCGCCACCTTTTAATTTTGGGCTACAGAGCCTTCCTTGGGCAAGGCTTTTTTTTTCACGACACATCAGCGTTCAGGACACGGTAAATGAAAAAAAAAAATATTGATTTTTTTTGAACCACCCTATTGGACATGTAGAAATGGTAGGGTGGGTTTGTAGCATCTAGGGTTATGTGTGTGGAATCGAATAACAACCAATCGCTTATATTGTATATGTATTTGAAAGAATAAAGGTTGCGTTTGTTTACATGCAACAATCCGCGTGATCACGCGTTACTGTACAATGCTTTGAAATATTCTCTATGAAGCGTATAACAAAAAAATTATGGAAATATCTAACTGAATTGTAGAAATATCCAACAGAGGGACGAATTGTCCGAGGGAAGAATTTTCCGGTGACGAATTTTCCGGGATGAATTTTCCGGGACGAATTTTCTGGGGGCGAATCTTCCTGTTAGTCCGCCCCCCAACCCCCGGGGGCTCTGCCCCCTCCGCGAGGGGCTTCGCCCCCTGCGACTCCCCTCGCCCGCGTTCAAATACTATACAGGTATTTAACATCGAAAAGTGGTATGTGGATGAACAGGGATGAGGCCCGTTTTCGTTTTACGCGAGAATGAATGTCTTCGCACGCAAACATCGCGTGCTAAAACGTCCTCGCGCCCAAACGGCCGCGCGCCAAAACGGCCGCGCGCCAAAACGTCCTCGCGCCCAAACGTCCCGGCGCCCAAACGTCCTCGCGCCAAAACGTCCTCGCGCCCAAACGTCCTTGCGCCAAAACGTCCTCGCGCCCAAACGGCCGCGCCAAAACGTCCTCGCGCCAAAACGTCCACGCGCCCAAACGGCCGCGCCAAAACAGCGGCGCCAAAACGGTCGCGCCCAAACGGCGGCGCCAAAACGTACTGCTTCCACTCCACGCCCCCTCATCGCTACAGCATGCTCTCCTATTTTCAATTCATACTAACTCATCTCTACTCCACGCTTCCTCATCACTACTCCACGCTGTGTCATTTCTACTCCACACTCCCACACAATCACTCCGCACTCCCTCATCCCACGTCATACTCCCTTATCCTCGCTTCCTGCCACCTCAATTTCCCTCACGCACCCTCATTATTACCCTATACAAGTTCCCGCTCACACTCAGCGCTTCCTGCCTCAACCGTTTCTTCGCGTATTACCATTTTTCCCGCGATCTATTAGCACTCCATAGGCCTGAAGCGCGAGAACGTTAAAGGTAGGCATCTATCGAAATGTATCCTACGCTATTCGTGATACAGTACTCTTTTGCATGCCGTTATCACTCAGAGGACATACATTCCCCACTACTATACAGCTCTATCTATGTCTCCCAGATTTTGTTTGGGTACAGGCATCATTTCGGACACTGAGAAAAGAAATTGGTTATTTCAACAAATTGTGGCGAACAAAATTAAATTTGTTAATTCAACAAAAATATTGTTGATTCAACAATATTTTCGTCGTAGTGAACAATATTTATTTGAGCCAACATCTTAAGTGGTTGAATAAACCAAATTTTTGTTGAGTTAACGAATTTTATTTTTTTTGCTACAATTTGTTGATTCAACAAAAATTTTGTTGATTCAATAAATTTCTTTTCTCAGTGAAGCTAAAGAGAGTACGAGAGAAATACTCCTCGTTGTGTTAATTTCCGAAGCGCAACACGCCGCTTGCTTTTGCCCTTCGCGGCCGGTGTACATTATAGTTGCCGGTCCAGGTATAGTTGATACCTATACATACCGACGTGTGCCGACGGGGCTCATGTGTATCAGGACCAACTATCCGAGAGGATAAACAAATATATACATGTATATGTATTTAGTGCGTTTCTGTGTATATATTTGTGTATAAGGGATTGCTAGTAGCTTCAGGAGTTGCACAATTCGCCTCAGCTCGACTGTCTCACCCTTGTCGTGACTGCCATTTCCTAAACCTCCCCCAACCATTTCAGTCCACAACCACGAAATTCTCATCAGGCAACGTGAGAAACCGTTGATTATAATCTCTGCCTCTATCTTTGTCATTCTGCTTTGTTGCTTTTACTTTATCATTATTTTCCCCTCTTAGATTTTTGGTTTTATTTTAACTACCTATACATATCTTTAACTGTTTATCAACCATCTATCAATATTTATTTTTCCGATCTTTTGTTCTTTGGAAAAAAATGATGATATGATCGTATCGAGAGAAATCGAGATTCTGCGGTACAGATCATATTCGCAATTGTCGGTTTCCTGTATAGCGTTTTTTTTTTTTAATTCATCGCCAAAAGTAACTTCATCCGTATGATCAATACTTTGCTCATGCGAGATAATTACTATCGAGGGCTCAATATATATTTTTTTCTTTTTTTTATATGAGGTATTCCACGTCAAACCGGCGGACTTTTTCCCTGACCCTAGCCAACTTGGGTAATTATTTTTTATATGATTATATGAAGTCTAAAAGACACCCTGAAATTTTTTCAGATTTTTCTGAACAGCCATTTTTGAAAAAAAAAATCCAAAAAAAAGCCCCTTTTTAAAAATCTGAAAAAAATCCTAAAAATCGATGATTATATGCCAAACATTTTAAGCTACCGCCCGTAGTGGAAGTACGATTTTTTCTGTGTTTTTATGAGCTATTAAAGTTGAAAAAATTCTCAAAAAATCAAGAACCACTCATTTCGGGCCAATAGTTGAATATTTTCGTACCCAAAAAATTTTTTGGGACATTTTAGACCAGTACAAGACAAAAAAAATTGAGCCAGGAAAAAAGTTGAGGTATTCATCTTTATTCATTCATATTTTATAAAAATCAATTCTTTTTGAGGATCCTATGGGATCGGTGTTCTAATTTTGATTTGATTGTTCGAAAATTGTGACGAAAATTAGTTTTAGACACCAAAATATTTAACTATTGGGCCGGAGTAAGTGTTTTTCGATATTTTTGGAATTTTTTAACGTTATTAGCCGATTAACACACAGAAAAAATCGTACTTCCACTACGGGCGGTAGCTTAAAATGTTTGGCATATAATCACCGATTTTTAGGAATTTTTTCAGATTTTTAAAAAGGGGCTTTTTTTTGGATTTTTTTTTTCAAAAATGGCTGTTCAGAAAAATCTGAAAAAATTTCAGGGTGTCTTTTAGACTTCATATAATCATACAAAAAATAATTACCCAAGACGGCGAGGGTCAGGGAAAAAGTCCGCCGGTTTGACGTGGAATACCTCATATATATCGAGTTCGGAAAAAACATATCGTCGAACGACATGCTCGAGACTAACGCACTAATCGTCGATGCAGGAACTTTTAATTGCCCAACAGGAAGTATACATCTTCACACACACGCGCGCGCGCATACACGCACGCGCGAGCACGACCTCGCACACACAACACATGTTTATATATTGGATTTTACATAAAAATATAATGTTATGAAACGCAGTTGAAGCAAACAAAAAGCTTTGGTCAGATGGTCATAAACAGGGTTGCAAATAATGCATTATTTTTTTTAATGCATTATCATTTTCATTAACCATTAAAATTAAATGGTTAGTGGAAAATATTTCTATTAACCATTAAAATTAAATGGTTAATGAAAAATATTTCCATTAACCATTTATTTAAATGGTTAATGAAAATTATTTCCAATAATGATTAAAATTAAATGGTTAATGGAAAATATTTCCATTAACCATTTAATTAAATGGTTAATGGTTAATGCAAATATTTTCCATTAACTATTTAATTAAATGGTTAATGGTTAATGCAAATATTTTCCATTAACTATTTAATTAAAATTAAATAATAGTAATGGAGGTTTCCTCGGTTACTGGTACCGGCAGTAGTTTCAGCTTGGGTCAAAATGACCCGATTGTAGTAATCGAGGCTCACTCGGTTACCAGTAGCAGTACCAGTTTTGGTCTGGGTCAAAATGACCCTATGGTAGTAACCGAGGTTTTCTCGGTTACAAATAGCGTGAGCGGTTTTGGTCTGGGTCAAAATGACCCAATGGTAATAACCGAGCTTTTCTCGTTTACTAGTAGCGGGAATGGTTTTATTCTGGGTCAAAATGACCCGATGTTAGTAACCGTGGTTTTCTCGGTTACTAGTAGCGGGAACGATTTTATTCTGGGTCAAAATGACCCAATGCAGTAACCACGGTTTTGTCCGTTACTAGTAGCGGGAACGGTTTTATTCTGGGTCAAAATGACCCAATGGCAGTAACCGTGGTTTTCTCGGTTACTAGTAGCGGGAACGGTTTTATTCTGGGTCCAAACGACCCAATGGCAGTAACCGTGGTTGTCTCGGTTAGTAGTGGCGGGAGTAGTTTTAGTCTGGGTCAAAATGACCCAATGGTAGTAACTGAAATTTTCTCGGTTACTAGTAGCGGGAACGGTTTTATTCTGGGTCAAAAAAACCCAATGGCAGTAACGGAGCTTTTTTCGGTCACTAGTAGCGGGAACTGTGTTACTCTGGGTGAAAATGGCCATATGGTAGTAACCGAGGTTTTCTCGGTTACAAGTAGCGCGAGCGGTTTTGGTCTGGGTCAAAATGACCCAAAGGTAATAACCAAGGTTTTCTCGGTTACTAGTAGCGGGAACGGTTTTATTCTGGGTCAAAATGACCCAAAGGCAGTAACCGTGATTTTCTCGGTTACCAGTGGCGGGAGTGGTTTTAGTCTGGGTCAAAATGACCCAATGGTAATAACCGCAGTTTTCTCGGTTACTAATAGCGGGAGTGGTTTTGTTCTGGGTCAAAAAGCCCCGATGATGGTAACCGCAATTTTCTCGGTTACTAGTAGCGGGAACGGTTTTATTCCGGGTCAAAAATACCCAATGGTAGTAACCGAGCTTTTTTCGGTTACTAGTAGCAGGAATGGTTTTATTCTGGGTCAAAATGACTCAGTGGTAGTAACCGAGGTTTTCTCGGTTACTAGTGGTAGGGGTGGTTTTAGTCTGGGTCAAAATGACCCAATCGTAGTAGCCGCGGTTTTCTCAGTTACTAGTAGCGGGAACGGTTTCATTCTGGGTCAAAATGACCCAATGGCACTAATCGTGGTTTTCTCGGTTCCTAGTGGCGGGAGTGGTTTCAGTCTGGGTCAAAATAACTCAATTGTAGTAACCGCGGTTTTCTCGGTTATTAGTAGTGGAAGTGGTTTTATTCTGGGTCAAAAATCTCCAATGGTAGTAAAGGAGCTTTTTTCGGTTATTAGTAGCAAGAACGGTTTTATTCTGGGTCAAAATCACTCCGTGATAGCAATCGAGGTTTTATCGGTTACTAGTGGCGGGGATGGTTTTGGTCTGGTTCAAGTAGACCAAGTGCGTAAATTTTTATTGTCCTTTTATGTACTTGAAAAAATGCTCTCATCATGGTAATTGTGACGAATAATAAGGGGGAAAAAACTATTGGAGTATTATATACACGTTATTATCTCACTTTTCTCATAACTCGATGTTCTCTTTGACTACATATCTATGATAATTCATCCCGCACTTATATGAATTTCTATATATGTATGCAAAACGGTTTGGATGCGTAGTGCTATGCTCGTACAATTTACGAGTGATAAACGTCTAAATCATAGAGTCGGTCTAGGAGCTTAACACAGAACATAATCGATTTCTTCCATTGCTTTGTCTACTCCGTGTCCGCCTTAATTTTTTTCATCGACTACACCGCGGGCCGAGGGCAGGTAAGTGATGAGAGCCTGAGGGAAAGGAGAAATTGAAAATCAAGAAAAGAGAACGATTAAATTTTAAAAAAAGGTGAGAAGGCGGGCCATTGAGTTCGGGCCAAATTACGCAAAAGAGAAATGAGAGAGAGAGAGAGAGAGAGAGTGAGAGTTTTTCTTGAGTTTGACGTAAAAAATATTCTTTATTCTGTGAAATAGTAGTAAAATATTTTAAATACACTGGTCCAGACGCGGGTTTTTTTTCCCTCCCAACTATTTTTGAGGTGATTTTACGTAACTAAGAAAACCTTGGTTACTACCATTCATTGGGTTATTTTAACCCAGAATAAAACCGCTTCTGCTACTAGTAACCGAGAAAACCTCGCTTACTATCATTGAGTCATTTAGACCCAGAATAAAACCGCTTCTGCTACTAGTAACCGAAAAAAACTCGGTTACTACCATTGGTTCATTTTGACCAGAACAAAACCACTCCCGCCACTAGTAACCGAGAAAACCACGGTTTCTACCATTGGATCATTTCGACCAGGGAGACTAGAGAGATGGAGTGAACACAGCATAGGCCAATTTGTAGTTCCAGTGTGCCCAAAACACGTTGATGCTATAGTTTCTGGTTTTGCCACTGCAGCGTTCGTGATCGAAAGTACTAATGCATATAGTAATAATAATCCTCAGCGACGTGAAACTGATCTTGTACTTTGCAATCGCAGCGCCTCTCATTTTCTACCAATTTTTGGGAACACTTCTTAAGTACGGTGTGTTCACTCCTTCTCTCTAGTCTCCTTGATTTCGACCCAGAATAAAGCCGTTCCCACTACTAGTAACCGAAAAAACCTCGGTTACTACTATTGGGTTATTGTAACCCAGAATAAAACCGTTTCTGCTACTAGTAACCGAGAAAACCACGGTCCGTATTCGTATTTGACACGCACATCCGTTAATGTCTGTTTTATATCTACCATTCTCTCCCCCCCCTCTCTCTCTCTCTCTCTCTCTCTCTCCTTCTCTCTCTCTCTCTCTCTCTCTCTCTCTCTCTCTCTCTCTCTCTCTCCTTCTCTCCTTCTCTCCCTTTGTGCAGTTTTGCAGCGCATAATATACATGAATGGACCACATTGAATCGCAAGCTTGTAAAGTAGCTTGTACGCCCAATGTATACACGATTTCACCCCTCGTTGCTTCATTTCACAGATATATATATATAGGGCATTCCACGCCGATTCGACCTGGGTCTGACCCTTCACCTCTCCAATTTTGTCCGCAATTTTTTGTCGTTTAGTAGTACTTCTGAAAAGCACTCAGGAATTTTTTCAGATTTTTTTGGAACGATTTTACCAACTTATGATTTTATAAAAAATGTACATTTAGCCCAAATTTAAAAATCTGAAATAATTTTAAAAAAATACATTTTATATATAAAAAAATTTGGGCGTTGAGTCAAAGTGGGCGGGAGTTTCCTTCTGCCCGTAACAAGCATTTTTGAAAAAAAAAAAAATTCGAAAAAATAGAAAGGCGAGGTAGGGAGTGGGTGCGCTCACGCCCAAACATTTTCGGATGAATTCAAAGTATAGAAAATAAAAATACCGACTTTCCTGACTAAATGGTACGAATTTTTTTCAAAACTTATACGTAGTCACATTTTTAGAAAAAAAACCTCGGAATACTGTATTAATTACTCATTCCATCCGGTCAAGAAAGCCGGTATTTTTATTGTCAACACTCTGAATTCATACGAAAATGTTTGCGCGTGAGCGCACCCACTCCAGACCTCGCCCTTCTATTTTTTGGAATTTTTTTTTTTACAAATGCTTGTTACGGGCAGAAGGAAACTCGCGCCCACTTTGACTCAACGCCCAACATTTTTTATATATGAAATGTGTTTTTTGTGAATTATTTCAGATTTTTAAATTTGGGCTAAATGTACATTTTTTATAAAATCATAAGTTGGTGAAGTCGTACCGAAAAAATCTGAAAAAATTTCTGAGTGCTTTTCAGAAGTACTACTAAACGACAAAAAATCGCGGACAAAATTGGAAAGGTGAAGGGTCAGACCCAGGTCGAATCGGCGTGGAATGCCCCATATATATATCTGTATTTTAATTTATGTCTTTGTAAGCATCCTCCACATGGCCAATTCCATGCGAAATTGCTCTTTTTTTACAAGCGGATTTTTTTCGTGAACGTCTACGTGAATATATTTATCGACTTTTTAATATAAAAGAGTCCACGCCAATTTTTTTTCTTTTTCAAAAATTTATGGCGTAAAATTTATTTGAATGCTTCAATTTCAGTTACTTTTTCAAATCATGCCGTTGAATAATATATTCTTTCATTTACAAAAAAAAAATTATTATAATAGTTTATAGGAAAATAATTCGGAATTTTATTCACTTCAATTAGATTCAAAATGATTCAAAATTTCGTTTATAACAAATTTTCTCTACACGAATGTAAATAAAATAAAAAACTATTTATAATAACATGAATGGAAAAATCAAAAAATTTCAATTGGCAGGAAATCGCCCGTGGATATAAATCGTGACCGGGTGCATTTTCTCCGTCCCTTGGTCTCTCTCCGGGGAGTTTTCATGCGCTGCATCAAGTTCTCCGGCCTCGACGTTCAACGCATGATAATAATTGTACTGTTTGCCGAGAACAAACGTTTCTCTCTCTCTCTCTCTCTCTCTCTCTCTCTCTCTCTCTCGATGAAAAATCTGTGTAAAATAGAGAGAGCCTGGGTTATAGTATACGGTTAACACGATATTACTAGTGCGATACTTGCCCTATATATATATATTAACATGAAATGAATGAGAAAAAAAAGGGCGTAACGTCGTTTGAACCCTAGTAAAAATCAATGCAGTAACGCCTTCAATAATAGCAGCTAACAAAAATACATTTGAAAGGTCGTGAAACGTGTTCTTCCCAGTATTCTTACAGTGCCCTTTTGATTTTAAGGGCTCAATATGTGTAATGCCGAAATATGGAAAAAGGAGGAAAACGACGACGCATTTTCCGGAACGGATGCACACCCCGAACGTTCGCAGGCGGTTCATTAACAACATTTATACGTATAGACACATACATGGATACATATATATGTAAATGCATACAGGGAAGGCTGGGGCAATATGGGATATCACCTTGTTTAATTATCAAGTGCCGCGGTAGCGGCTCAACGCCAAGTATTTAAAAAAATGTCAGCGCGAGCCCTGCCGCACTCTTATATATTTGCATATGACGTTTCTCGGACTTTTTTCTTTTTTATTTATTACCACTATTTATAAAATTCAATTATTTATAAATGGATATGAGATCTGACCGGATAGGATCATTTTAATTGAAATTCCCAGAAAAACCAATATGATTAGGGTACCCTGTAATTTTTCACCGGTATCATCTTGCCCCACTCTCCCCTATCTCTATACAGATGGGTATATATGGGGCATTCCGGGCCAAATCAACCTAAGTCAGACCCTTCGATTCTTTGATTTGGCTGAAAATTTTATGTGTTGTATCACCCATTGAAAGAAAACAGAGCTTCTTTTTTTCAGATTTTTTTGTCTATCCACTTATGAGATACGAATTTTATTGAAAATTCGATGTTTTTTTCTTCAAATGACTGTAACTCTTCGAAAAATGGGTCAAGTCGAACATTTTATTTAAAGGTTGGTTTTTTACCGTATTGTTTGAAAAACAATGCAGAGAAATGAATAACATTTGTCTTCCATATTTTTTCTCAATTTAAACCGATTTAAAGCAAAAAAAACATTGGTTTCAAGACGTTAGCCCTTTTTATTTTTTTTTTTTCAAAAAATTCACAAAAACACTTCGAGCAATCAAATGATTTTTAAGACCAGTCCTATCGTGGGCCGATTTTTTGTTATACTCTTTTTCTCATTTTGAAAAAAAAAAACAATATTCTCTTTTTCCAGTCAGTTTGGACCAAATCGAATTATTTTTTCGGTATTTTCTTTCACACTAAATTTTTGTATATAAAAAAGTCCGATTTGGTACGAGTTAAAGGAAAAAAATGAAAATTATTTTGAAATGTAGAAAAAAAATATAAAGAAATATCTCCCCACGAGGGATTGGTCTCAAAAATCACCTAATTGGTCAAGATCTTTCTGTGATTTCTTCGACATAAATCAAGGGTATCCAACGTCTTCAGTTTAATTACATTTTGCTTAGACATTGAAAAAAAAATAGAGGTCGATTTTCAATCACTTTTCCCTATTTTTTTCCAAGAGTTCGGTAAAAACCAACAATTTAAGAAAAAAAAGTTCATTTTAATCCAAATTGTCTGAAGAACAAAACTTAATTTGTCAAAACGAGCAAAATAGTATAACGAAAAATCTGTCCACGATAGGACTGGTCTTAAAAATCATTTAATTGCTCGAAGTTTTGTTGCGAATTTTTTGAAAAACATTAAAAAGGTCTTAAATTGTCTTAAAGATAAAGTTTTTTTGCTAAAGCAAAAAAACTTTATCTTTATTTACCAATTTAAAAATTGGTTTAATTTGAGAAAAAAATATGGAAAACAAATATTAATTATTTTACTGTATTGTTTTTCAAACAGTACTGTAAAAAACAACCTTTTTAAAAAAATAATTCAACTCGTTCCGTTTTTAGTTACAGAGTTACAGTCATTTGAAGATAAAAACATCCAATTTTGAATATAAATCCCATCACATAAGTGGATGGACAAAAAAATCTGAAAAAAATCAAGAGAGTTTCTTTCAATGAGTGATACAACATATAAAATTTTCAGCCAAATCAAAGAATGGAAGGACCTGACGTAGGTTGGTTTGGCGTGGAATGCCCCATATATAGCCATAGTCTACCTGATTTTGTTCTCACCCTCTTTTTCTCTCCCTCGTCTTCTCTTTCTCATTCTAGTTTCCCCGCAACTCCACCGGACGCCCCTCTGGTGCTGAGAATTATCGATAATTAACTGATAAAGATGGGGGGGGGGGGTTGGTAGGGGACAACGGTGGAAAATCCTTTCCAACACTAGAGATAATTGCGTGTATATTTTCGAACGAGAACTTCCGAGCGCTCTCAATTTTTTTCATGTCGCACTCTCTCTTTTTTACCGCCATTTTTCAACAATTTTTCACCCCACTATGCATATGGAGTATTCCACACAAAATCGGTCACTTCAGAACCTTCTATTTTTCTATTCGACTGAAAATTTTATGTATTATAATATCCATTGGAGAAAGCTCTCTTGATTGCGCCCAGATTATTTGTCCAT
This sequence comes from Rhimphoctona megacephalus, assembly GCA_963989365.1. Classification (NCBI taxonomy): domain Eukaryota; kingdom Metazoa; phylum Arthropoda; class Insecta; order Hymenoptera; family Ichneumonidae; genus Rhimphoctona; species Rhimphoctona megacephalus. The sequence continues at coordinate 28,825,303 of OZ022420.1, read as the reverse complement.
TCACTTATGAGATAGTTACTACATCCCAAAAAATGAACCGAGTCGAACTTTTTTGTCGGAACGTTGGTGCGAAAAAAATGTTGATAAAAGTCCGAACTCGTCCGAATTGACTTAAAGAAGAATAAAATTTTGTTGGAAAATAAGAAAAAAGAAATACGAAAAAATCTGCCCACAATAGAACTGGTCTCAAAAATCATTTAATTGGTCAGCCTTTTTTGAATAAAAAAAAAAAAAAAATCAAAAATGTCTAACATCTTGAAATCAATGACTTTTTGCATTAAATTGTAAGAATACATAAAAGACAATTATCAATCATTTTTCCGTATTTTTTTCAAACAGTACGGTAAGAAACCGCCATTTGCAAAAAAAAAGTTCGATTTGGTCCATTTTTCGAAAACTTATAGCCATTTAAAGGAAAAAAAACGTTGAATTTTGAAAAAAATTTATCTCATAAGTGGATGGACAACAAAATTTAAATACAATCAAGAGTAGTAAGACCTCATGGGTCTTACACACATCAAATTTTGAGACAAATCAAAACATGAAATGTTCTGAAGTGGCTGATTTGGCGTGGAAAGCCCCAAATATATATTTAAAGTTATTTCACAATTTTATTAATTTTCTATTTACCCAGATATGTATGGGGCATTCTATGTCAAACGGACCAATCCATAACCCCGACCATTTTTGGTTTTGTCGAATTTTTTTTCAGGAACGGAATTATGAGTGGAAAAAAATAATAAAAAAATATTTAATTCAGTATTGACATCTAATAATTATTGGTTTACACATGGTAAAAAATACGAAAAAAATAGAAGACACGAATACACAAGCCGTGAATTTTTTGAAACATGTAAAAACATGTCTAGAAAAATGATGAATTTTTTTCAACAAATCAAAACGGTCCAAATTTGGAAAAAAATTTGTTTTTCGTTCAAAACTGAAAAAACATATGAAATGGAATTTCGATATGTTTTTTCTATCTTTTTTTTTAATGAAACTACTATTCAAAACGAAAAAAATGACCTACTATTTTATTTTAATATCTATGTTGTTGAAAAAACTATGAGCATTGAAAAAAATTTCGTGCGAAATTTTGAAAAATTAACTCCTTTCAGTAGTTACTTGAAAATAAAAAATTTTCGACAAAATAAAAAATGGGCATGGACTGGTCATTTTGGCATGGAATGTCCCGTATACATATGAAAAATTGAAGGTCTGACAAAGTGTCACGTGATTTTGATGAAAAAGAAAAACAAATTTGTTTGACAAAAAAGTCTGATGGAACGATTCTCATTGTTAGTTCAACAGCCAATAATTGAATGAAAATCGCCTCTTAACTCCATTATGAAAACCTATTAAAATCCACCACCCTCCCCCTTCGTCCCTTCTTCGCTCTATTGTGACTTTTCGCAGACTGAGAAGAAAAAAGAATGAAAAAAGTTCGAGGAGCACCCGCATTTTTACTGTAAGACACTAAGAGAGAGAATTTTTTAGCTTCGCAATGACTTGGCTGGAAGCATTGAACATTGCCCAGTCTCGCGAAGCACGGATGAGAGTATTCACTTTGAAATGTAACGGTGTTTCAATCGTGTCGCAACAAGGAAATTACGTCTCTATTGCGTTATTTAATGTTCGAGAGTTCTAAGGAAAAATTGGAAATTTTTTGGTTCGTTTTAATTCTCGAAAAAATTTCTTTCCGTCTGTTCTATCTGGAGGCGTATTCGATTGAATTTTTTTAATTTGAAAATTTCTTACGTACTATGAAGCAATAAAAGAATTACGTTCTTTTTTCTGAACAGATCTGAATTAAAATTTAATTTGTAAGAATAGCAAACAAGGGAGTAACGAAGAAAAAATAAACTTAGTATTTCCTTTGAACTGTGCCCTCAAGCAGCCTTGTACCATTTATCGTTTTTTATCAATTCATTCGTTTTCTTTTATTTCATTGCAATTAAAATTCCGTAATTTCTTCTGGATTTTCTAGAATACTATTGCACGAAGCAAAGAATAAAGCAATGGAAAATTTGTAATTTTAATCCGAAAATTGTCCTAAACAGAAGAAAAAGAAATGGGAATATATTTTTTTACCAGACTACGGCGCAACTAAAGGAGAGTAATGTGTTTGATCTGTCTGCATGTTTAAGGGGTTATATACACTTGTAAAAGTCGACAAATCACTTTTTGACAACCGATTTATTTTGAAAGTATATAATTATATAAATGTTCCCCGAAAATTTCAAGGTGATCGGATCAAAATTCACAGAGTTATAGGCTGTTATGTTGAAGCCCGTCGATAACCCCTTAATGTTCATTAGTTCCACTCTAGAGACCAAACGGCTGGAGCGATTTCGAAAAATCAGGTACCATTGGATTTGTCTTGATACTGCGGGTGACAGAGAACCAGTTGAATCCCGAAATAATAAATATAGCGGTCAGTGCGTAGAAGCATGTAACCCTTTGTAGGCACACTGGCCCAAATTGGGCCAATGTGTATCATTCAAAGCCTCAATATTTAGGCTTTGTTCCAGTTGGTTTTTAATATGTTTTAAATGACAAAGAGATAATACACTACAACCTCGATTCATCGAATTTTGATTAATGCAATGTCCCCTACTATGCGACCCATATCGATCGGTTTACACTTGATAGGGGAAGCGTCCGATCCAATCAGTCCATTCGTATGATGCGCAGAGACGAAAAAACGAAGCGTGCACAACGTTCTATATTTAAATCCCTATCTCTTTCTCAAAGGGAAAACAAAAACCCTAAGTGAAACTACAAACAAAAACAAAAATTGAATGATATTCCAAAAAATATAGTTTAAAAAAACTAAAAAAACACGCTTTTAAAAAATATCGAACTAAAAAGTTTAAAATAATTTTAAAAATAAAATTATGACAATAGTACATAAAAACTACTAGTATAATTGAGGGAAAAGCGTGGGGCGCTTTGTGCTATAATTATCGTATATCAAGCGCCCCACGCTTTTCCCTCAATTATACTAGTAGTTTTTATGTACTATTGTCATAATTTTATTTTTAAAATTATTTTAAACTTTTTAGTTCGATATTTTTTAAAAGCGTGTTTTTTTAGTTTTTTTAAACTATATTTATTTTTAACTTTTTAGTTCAACATTCTTTAAAAGCGTCTAAAAGCGTTTAAAAGCGTTTAAAAGCGTTTAAAAGCGTCGACTATAGCGAGTTGCCACTAGCGACTTGAGCGCAGAACGTAGATGCGCAGAAAGTTTTGGTCCGCCACATTGGATCCGCCATTTTGAATTTTGAATTTTTGAGGGCAGAATCGTAATCAGCGACCTCGGAAACCCCTGAGTACTAAATATCAAGCAATTCGAATGAACTTTTGCATTTTTGGTCCGCCATATTAGATCCGCCATTTTGAATTTGAAAATTTTGAGGATGGAATCGTAATCAGCGACCCCGAAAACCCCCGAGTACCAAAGATCATGCGGTTTGAATGAATTTTTGCATTTTTGGCCGCCATATTGCATCCGCCATTTTGAATTTTGGAATTTTGAGGGTGGAATCATAATCAGCGACCCCGGAAACCCCCGGGTGCCAAATATCAAGCGATTAAATGAATTTTTGCATTTTTGGTCCGCCATATTGGATCCGCCATTTTGAATTTAAAAATTTTGAGGGTGGAATCGTAATCAGCGACCCCGGAAACCCCCGAGTGCCAAATATCAAGCGATTCGAATGAATTTTTGCATTTTTGGTCCGCCATATTGGATCCGCCATTTTGAATTTAAAAATTTTGAGGGTGGAATCGTAATCAGCGACCCCGAAAACCCCCGAGTACCAAATATCATGCGGTTTGAATGAATTTTTGCATTTTCGGTACGCCATATTGGATCCGCCATTTTGAATTTTGAAATTTTGAGGGTGGAATCGTAATCAGCGGCCCCGAAAACCCCCGAGTACCAAATTTCAAGTCGATTGGACTAAAAGAAATAAAAGAAAAAAAGAAACAAAGGTTTAAAAAAAGGAGAGTTACAGACAAACTGACAAACTGACAGACAAACAAACAAACATACAAGTGAAGCTAATATAAAGCGTGTAATAAACAAGTGAAGCTAATATAAAGCGTGTAAAAAAGGAGAGTTACAGACAAACTGACAAACTGACAGACAAACAAACAAACATACAAGTAAAGCTAATATAAAGCGTGTAAAAAAGCTTTTTATAAAAGTTAATAATAAAGCAAAAGTTGAGAAATCTAAAACCCGACTACAGCTAAAAAAAAGACAACCAAATTAAAAAGATTAAAAAAAGAAAAAAATCAGAATAAAAAAATTATAAAAATGTCAAATGTAATTGTAGTTGGCATCTTTTTAGTTGGCATTTGAACGGTTGTCGGGTTCTAATTTTTTTTAACTTTTACTTTTTTATAATTTTTAATTAATGATTGTAGTGACTGTGAATAAAATATGAGAATTCTACCCTCTCTCTCTCTCTCTCTCTCTCTATCTCTCTCTCTCTCTCTCTCTCTCTCTCTCTCTCTCTCTCTCTCTCTCTCTCTCTCTCTCTTCAGAAATTCTGTGCCATTCGAGAGTTCTGTAGCTCAGTTTAGCAGCCCTAATAAGTATGCATGCTGTACATATGCAAAGTTTTTGAAAAGTCATATTCAATAATTACAACCTCGGTAGATCGTGAAATTGTGAAGCGAATAGTCCTTATCCATTTTTGTCTTCAATGCACCATTTACGAGATATTAATTATTAAATAATAACTAGTCTGGAGCGTCGTGACACGAAATGTGAAGTGGGGGAATCATGCTCCGCCTCTCGAGCCGCAGTGGATAGGCGGGAGCGTCATCGCGCGACCCCCTCTCCTTATCAACACTCCGGATTTGGCCGTTTCCAATGTAATTAATATCTCGTGAACGGTGCATCGGAGAAAAAAATTTCCAAAGACTCTTCTGTTCAGAATTTAATAATCTAACATCTCCACATTATTTAAGCGGCTTTTGGGGCAACCTGTACAAAATACAGCAGCTCGATTATTCAGGCCAACATACAGAAATCGATCACGTAAGACTGGCTAAGTATAGAGGGAAAACAAACAAAGAGTAAGAGAAAGAGAGGGGTAGACAGTTTCGTGTATCGCTCGCGATGAAATTTGTCTCAAACCGATATTCAGGACAAGGAGCAAAAGAAATAAAATCGGTTATTTCAGAATGAGAACTAAAGAAAAACAGGGCTATTGCAATTCGTATAATTTTATGGCCCAAATGATACTCGGTGTTTACGAAAGATAAACAATCATGGATCGGCTAAGGATTGACAAATAGAGTAAAAAATTATGAAAAGAGACGAAAGTAAGGGGGAGAGAAATTTCGTCGGTATTGGTAAAAAATCAAGTTAAAAAGAGACAAAAGAGTATTTTGTAACAATTGAGAATTTCAATGACACGAAAATATTTAACGTCGCATAAAAGCCAATAAAGACCACGTAGCCGACTAGTTACCAATTCTCTTCAGCTATTCCCCCAGCTCGGATTATTGAATAATTTTGAATCAGCAGCCTTTGCTAACGGTATAAACTATTCTCGTAGTTAACTATAGCTCTCCCGCACTACAGCCAGTTTGAGGAACGAGTCAGAATATATATTTGTACACTCACCGTTCATCCACGGGCTCATTCAAGCCAATTGAAAAAAAGTTAATAAAAAATATTGCAAATTTCATTTTTTTTCTAATTTCTGTCCCTTTTTATATCATGTTTTTTCATCTTTTGGCTCAGTAGCTCGAAAAATATAAATTCAAAATCTAATAAAAATTATGTACCAAAACAAATCAAATAGTATCAAACATTTAATATTTATATTTTTAACCGTTTAACAATTTGTTTGAAATTTTTGACAATCCAGTTTTGAGGTTTTCACGGCCACTATTGTTATAAAACTTTTTGGCTTCCGAATAGATGCCGTGTAAAGTTTCAAACTGAAAATATTTCAACAATCACAGAAATTAAGACAATATTGGGAAAAACAAAAAAATACATGCATGAAAACGATCAATTGAGCGAACGCTATACATTAACGAGTGACTTGCGCGTTAATTATTTTGGAGATGATAAAATATGTTTGAGCTAAAATTTGTTTTTGGATAGTCCATATTCCAGTGATTTTAATCATTCCTGATCTTCCTTATTTCAATAATTCAGAGGAATATATTCAGTTCGACCTCGAACCCAAAAATATACAAGTATATTATTATTTTCGATTTAAGTATTAAATTATCAGTTCTTCATTTGAATTTAAAAAAAAACACACATAACTTAGTTTAATTCGAGCTTTAAAAATCAATTATTGGAGTTAAAATAATTAAGCTAAATTTCATAACTCGACTTCGTTTCATTTGATTCTTTAATAAAATTTTTCAATAATTTCCATCGCTGCGAGTTAAGGTCCCTGCATGAATTATCAGTTACCAATTTTATAAATCTAAAAAATAAAGAGATAAGATTAAAAATTGGTGAATTTGTAAAGTCGTATAATTTTTCTCTCCAACTCTCATGCATTAGTTTTTAATTGAAATTAAGGAGTAAGAACTCATTTACTCTAGTCGGAGTTTACTACATTAAATATAAATATATTATTTAAAAAAATGTAGAGAAATTACTAAGTAATAAAGAATTGATAAATTGGAATAGGATTCACTGTATCATACGTATATACTTGTACTGGTTTGTATCAGAAGGAGAACTGCGGGCTGTTTCATGAGAAGCTAGGATAACCATTGTCCAGCCCCAATATCGTGTTCTCGATAGTGAAGCCTAGTCGTACCACAGTATCTTTCCTTCTCTCTCTCTCTCTCTCTCTCTCTCTCTCTCTCTCTCTCTCTCTCTTGATCTCGGTATGCTATAGAACAACTTGAACATTACGATACATACTGTGGGCCAGCTTAAAGCCATGCGCGTTCCATTTGGGTTCTCGTTGACTCAGGAATTGCATGGAGAAACACTAACAGTCACGAGTCAGGCTTTCTCATAACACACGCGCGCGCGCGCGCGCACACACACACACACACACACACACACACACACACATTCCTGTGACCGTATTGAATATTTATCACCCTTTAATTGGCGAGATACAATCTACCTGATACCCCGTATATTTAACATCCCCATAATCTCCGGAAGTTACCGTCTCACCAATTTACAATCGCTTGTCTCCTACGAAATATTAACAAAAAATTTCTCAATTTAAATCCTATACGATATAATAATTTCTTCTATGAATGATTGCTTCGATAATTCGAAATTTTCAATGAACCTTTCAGTAAAAATTGATTTTCAATTTTTTTTTTTCGATTTATCCTTCTAATAAAATCAGAGGAGAATAAAAATTAAAAAAAAAACTCAAACCCAAATAAGAAAGGGATCCGAATATTTTAATTAACCCTAGAACCCCACAACGAGGTAATTAGTTACCCCAGGAAAATGTCAAATTTCCTTCACGAACTAATTTTTTTAAACCATTCCTTTCGTTTTATAGAGTTTTCACCATTGATTATTTATAAAATGCCACTTTATCATACACCATTGTCTTCGTTATAAAAAAACAAAGAGAACGATATATAATTAAACCTTATTATCGCATACGAGGAATATTTTATGCTAAAGAACATATTGGGGTAATTATTTACCCCTGTGTGGGGTTTACGTTGGAAAAACTAGATTGTGGGGTTCTAGGGTTAATGAACAACAAATGGATAATTATCGAAGATTTTTTTTTCATATGAAAAAATCGGTGATATATATTGACTGTACAAAATGATAAAAAAAAAATGTCGACACCTTTTTCTCGTAAGAATTTCATCGTCAAATACTGTTTTCTTTTATTTATTTTTTTCAAGTCGTCAATTCTGTTGCTAGTAATAAACTTCTAGAGGTGAAACTTGTTTATTGTAAATGAGATAAATTGAACACGCAGCTATCGGATGTCGATGAAAAATTAATCCAAAGTAGTCGGGAAAACAATGAAATAATAAATGAATGAATGGACCAACTGCAATTTCCTATTTTTCCGAAAATAGAGGCTTTTAAAAAAATAAATACGTGAAAGCAGCGCAGTAACGTTTTGATCCAAATAATATACAACATTTTAGTGAAATTTAGAAGCTTTTCGCCTCGAATTTCCCAATCCAATAAAACACAATATCGCACGCGCTATTAAATTTCCGTTTAAAATCATTCATCAACTAAATATAAATTGTCAAATGAATAAATGTATTTGAAAAACGTTGACATCGAATATACCTGCTGGAATTTCTATTAAACAATAAATCTCCCATGATTTATTTTCAACAATCGGTCAAAAAATAAAACGTATCTATCGAATTTCTGTCACCGAACAGTGAAAAATAATTACTTTCAAAAATTCTTTCCTGTAAACAAATTTTTTTTTTTAAATCTCGTTCCTGTAAAAAATTCAACAAATACCAATTGAATATCTTTGATCACAATTACAAAAAAATAAACGCCAAAAACGATTTTCAAATCTTGCTTTTTTTCCCCAAAAACAAATTCGTTATTATTCATCCAAAAAATTATCTTCCAAGTAATATCTATCAATGGTTCAATGTTTTTCTACCCAATTTAGTATCATCGAAAGGAAAATGGCGATTGCAAACACTGTTGATTAAAATAGAAATATACCGAACACATATATCGAATTCAATGGAGGGTTTACGTTTTCACCGTAAACTCTCTCTCTTCCTTTGATATCTAGAGAACGTCCGATATCTCATTGTTTGCTATTCGTTCCGTTGGCCAAACTTTCCTAGATCCACTTATATATATATTTATAAATGTACATAGATACATATACATATATATATATATGATTTCGTGACGTTTTCATCTCCATGCTGTCCCAGGCTATTAAGTTATTCCGTACTTTGGGGCATTCTCGAATCGCCTAAGCCATTACTTCCGCATACATATATACATGAGACACACACACATATATATATATATGTACAAATAGATACGAGGTCGCAACAAAGTTAAAGCTCCAGGTTAACTCGTTGATTCGGGATATACCGTTTCGATGAAGGGAGTTGAGCCCGAAGTGAAGTTACACTCAGTTGAATAAGGACACCAGTGGAGGAAATGCTCCATCAAACGATTGTATAAGGGTTGAATGATATACCAATACGAATGAGAAGATCGTACAATATAAGCTGCGTGACGGAGATAATTTGACGACGAGATTTCGTGTTTCTCGGTACTTTGCCCGAATAAATGCTCACCGATACAGTTATGTAACACTTTATATATTGATACAGTAGACATATAGACATGTTTGATAAATTCATGTATATACGAAATGTTTGAAATGAAATGAAACGATCCTTGATGACGAAATTTTTGATGGACTGACGAACCGAGGGTTATTAATAAAATAAATATTTTTCTTTATTTTTTATTCGGAAAAATTAAATTAAAAAATAAACACTCGTACGATTTGTACCTTTGTACGGACATAGAATCTTCCCCCTCTGAAATATAAAATAATTAACACTAGATATCCCAGCTATTTAAATCATTTTGACTGGTACTGGTATAAGTGTCAATAACAAAAAATATATTTGTTACGAATATATATAAAGTAACATTAAGTTCATAAAATGTATTCTCTACTTATAGCTACAAAAGTCATAACATCATTTCGGAAAGCAAATGTTACATGCAGTAGGAATTTTGAATTGAAATTGCACGACCAGTCAAAATGACTGGTCTGGTAAATCTAGTGTTAAAGTAAAATTGAATTATCGCCGATCGAGAAAATTTTTTATGAACACCTAAGACGAGGAGTTAAAATAATGTAAATATTTCTCGGCATGGGTTATTCTCAAAAAACATGGACCTAGATTATTCTTCCTGCGTTATTATTTTTTTATCAATTCGAAAAAAAAAGATGAATTTTGTCTGCACATAAAATAGGTATTTTATATTGCTGCACCGATTATTGCAAGCCCATATTTTCAGGAAACAGTGGATTGTATCACGATTTGCCGAATCCCACTAGGATATATAATACCCTCTTATACAAATTGGCATAGTTGAGATAAACGACAATTATTAGTCAAATGACTCCATATATATGTATCTACGTTTGCGCACACATGTAAATACATATGTATTTGTACACCGATAAGTATTATATATGGGGTACTCGAGTCAGTACGATCTCGTTAAGTTTAGTCCTGATAAGAGGTACTACCCCAAGAGATTTCGATGAAAATCTCTCGCTCTCTCTCTCTCTCTCTCTCTCTCTCTCTCTCTCTCTCTCTCTCGTTTTCTATTTCTCATTCTGTCTCTCGTTCTAACACCTCGTTTACCTTGCTCACATTCAACGTGATCCTTTGTTCAAGCACGTACGATTCCTAATGATCGCGATGTGACTGTGAAATGATAGGGTAGAAGGGAGGAAGACGAAGGATCTTTGTGATAATACGTTGAATTCAATAATCGGACAATTTCGTATTACATCATCGTGAAAGTTTTGGCATAGAGGGAGGAAGAGAGGGAAAGAGGTAATATGTATGAAAATTGGAAGAATAAGGACAAGAATATGTACAAAAGATATATGCATACACGTACATATTTACATAGCAAACCATCCCCTTTCTTATGTTTTTATATGCAGAAATACATATGGAAGAATTATTATATATGAATGTAGAAAGATATATACGTAAATGCATGAGATAAGAGGCAGTTTTCAATGTAACGAAAAATATCCTTTTCTACTTATATGTATATATATATAAGTACTTTACTACTTATATGTATATTAATAAAAAGAGTACTCTTGAGTAATCTCAATGTCCCCCTGAGTTCACGGATGTATGACGATCTAACGGGCCATAAGTCGTTCGAGGTCCGGCCATTCTCGTTGCAAACGTTCTACGTACTTTCGCTCTCGCTCTCTCTCTCTCTCTCTCTCTCTCTCTCTCTCTCTCTCTCTCTCTCTCTCTCGCTTTCTCTGGGTAAAGGTAAGTTGGCATGAAATAGCAGAAAGGGCAATGGGATATCTCGTAACCAAGTACAGTGAGAAAGAGAGAGGAGAAAGAGAAAAAGAGAGGGCACCGAAGGATGCAATGGCCAAAGTAGGTAAGAGATGATTAAGGAGCGAAGAGGGAACCAAGACGTTCTCCTCCTCTTCAGCTGCTCCTTCTCTCGCCTCAAAGACCGGAATATTTCGAGGTAGAACGCGAGGATAATCGAGAGGATAATTCGCGACCACTGCACTTACCTCCTCCTCTCTCTACTCCTTTTGCGAAGGACTTTACGTGTGTACCAGAAACGGAGAAAGAGAAAGAGAGAGAGAGAGAGAGAGAGAGAGAGAGAGAGGGGGGGCGCAGAAACGGAGATGTAAGATGGAGAATTAACGGGAGGGTGCTTTCCAAGTCATGCACCCCCAGGCTCGTTCACTTCGAGAATATGGACTACCCTCCTTCCCATATAACAAAGAGCCTGCAATCGAGAAATATCTCACCACTAACTGCTACATAACAGGCATACTCTCTACCTTTGAGATATATTCTTGCTCCGTAACGCGACAACCTCTCGTACACTCAAATTCATCCTATTTTTATCGAATTGAAAAAAAAATCTACGCCCTCGAATTGAATTTAATAATTTTCGGTTTTTTTTTTAACAGCACAACTTTATTTCAATGTTTTCAACCCTTTTTTCTTCCTACAGATCTGCAACATATTGGAATATTTATTACAATATTTTCATCAACTTTCTATAAGTGACAAATATAATCGGAGAATAATTTATAACCAAAAATAAAAATAAAAGAGATACAGAAAGAATAAAATAAAAATAAGAATTCAATTGATAACTCATACTAAAATTGAAAATATAAACATTGACTCACAAAATTGAAATTTGGAAAAAATAAAATATAAATGTGGCAAAATTAAAAGAAAAGAAACAAAACACAAATTAATTCCTGATTTTACAAATAAATGAATTCAAATTGAATGAAAATTACGAGATAATTTTTTATTTGTCCTACACCATATACGATTACGTGGCCTACGTGATATGCAATATGATTCAGGATCAAGCAGTCCACGACACGCGACAATAATACACCGCGTTATAGAACGTTATAGTACATTAAGTACGGTATACAGGGCTTAGCCAAACTGTATATCTGGTACAATACTCCGAGGTATAGACTGAGCGAAAGGAAAACAGAACACGAGAGAGGGGTGGGGGGGAAGGGAAGGAGGGAACGCTAGAGAGGGAATGAGGGTTATCGAATATGAGCAGCCATCGTGATATCGATTGCACAGCATCGATTGAAAATAGCCAAGCACACAAATTATTCATCTAAAAATATCCAACATTTCATTGTAAGCCAATAATAATAAAAGAAATATGATTTTTTTAAAGATAAAATAAAGCTATCAAATAATTTTTTTCTGCATAGAATTTTGACATTATTCGTGAATAAATAAATGAATATTTTCAATCGAGAAGTATACATTTTTTTAAATTTTACTTATAAATATATGCATGTGTATTTTTTCAAACAGGTGACGAAATATTTGATAAAAAAAGCTTGACGATTTTTCTATAAAACTCAATTTCGATTATTAATTATGAATTATATATTTTTTTTAATCAAGCGTACACTAAAATCAATATAATAAAAAAAATTGAATAGTTTTTTCCAATAAATTAAAAATACAAATAAATAAATTGCAAACAGTTCAATTGATTTGACATTGCTCACTTACGATATTTTTTAAATACAACATATGAATAATCAAATATTTGTTGACTTTAGAAAAAATTTTAATAAAGTAATATCAACAAATTTTAATCGACAGAGTAACACAGAAAAAAGAAAAAAACGAGTGAAGAACAATGAACTCTTCGTGGGCGGTGTATATAGTCCGACGAGAAAGTGGAAAAACCACAGATAAAGTGTATGCTAGTCAGACATTCTATTTCAAGCTCGTCAACCATGGATACATGCACAATTCGCTCGCAATTTATTGAAAGGGCGCAAGTCACATCGAGTCAAAAGATTAAATAATAATAATAGCGTCTTTCTGCTATCGAGGAATCGATGTGTGTGTATACTTACGTTGGAAGGGTTGGAGCCCGGAAAGGGAAAGCGAGGGGGGGGGGGGGGGGCGAGAGGTGGCGAGGGTGGCTTTTGTGGTGATGGATCGATTGGTAAAGCAGTGTTGCTGTTCGTGTCTCCCTTAAGCACCGAATCAATCAACGCCTCACTCTTTATGATCATACTCACATATATGTCTCATTAAAATCCTTTCTTTTTCCCCGTTTTCCTTTTCTCATTTTTCTTTTCTTCCAACACTTTATTTCCATTTTCTGCAACTCTGTACTATTTTGCCTTTTTTCTCTTTCTCTTCTATTCTCTCATTTGACATTTACCTGTCTTTTATCCTTACGGCACTATTTACCCTTTTTTCGTTTCTTTACGTTTTTCCGTTTTTTTTTTTTAATTCAAGTAGAACAACCGTAAAAAATTAATTTTCCAGAGGAAAATGTGGATATTTCCTCGCTTTCTTAAAATCGCTATTCTCATACTCTTAGCCGCGTATATATAGCAAATATTCCTCGCGTCTCTGCCTCCCAGGAAAATAACAATTGAAAAGTATCGAAAAACTATTTTGAGAATTTTCCTTGGGGAACAACTATCGCAGAAACAACTGACGACCAAAACCCTTTTCCTTGAAATTTTGTTTTTCACGATTATTGACGAAAAGTATTGGCAAATTTGTGCATCGTCCAAAAAACTGTTTATAAGTAGCCAATAGTTTGCGAGAAAACTTAGAAATATTTTAGAGTCAATTGACCCACAAAAAATCTGATATAAACATAAAACGTGTATTACAAATTGTAGAAAACAACAGAACCAAAGAATTGATGATTATGATGATCGTATTTATTAATGAACATCATAAAAAAAATTCGCCTAAAAACTCTCTCTTCAAATACCTTCCAAAAAAGAAGTCACCCACACCTTTTTGTTACCATAATTCCTTTGCTCGTAGGAGAGAGGTAGTTGAAATTTTCTTTATGGTGGGGTGTAATATGCAGCCCCTATTGTTTCGTCAGCATTAATTCTGGGCCTTCGTCTCGGTCGTGAATTTCCATCGATAGTGACAACGCTATACGTCTTGGCGAGTCGACTAATACCTTCATGGGAAATACGGAGACGAGTAAATTCCTAATATATACGTATGTACACATACATATGTGTGTATATTTGAGTGAGAGAGATAGCTACAAGTTTCACTGGGATTAGACTCGTGCTTCAAATTCTCCTTCTCTCTATCTCTCTGTCTCTGTCACCCTTTCTGTACCTCGTTCAACCCGACGTTGATTTATCATAGCGAGAAGAGGGATACACGTTCGTATAGAGCGTTAATTACAGAAACTCAGTTAGACCTTTACGTTGCTCCTTACTCTTCTCTCTCTCTCTCTCTCTCTCTCTCTCTCTCTCTCTCTCTCTCTCTCTCTCTCTCTCTCTCTCTCACTCACTCTTTCTCTCCAACTCAAGAATATTTCGCAGTAATCCAACAAGAGAAAAAGAGAGAGAGAGAGAGAGAGAAGAAAAGAGTAAAGGAAACTGTGGAGAAATTGCTCGATAACTCTGCCCAACCGCATCCACCTAGCTACGAACCAACAAATAGACTAATATTAACTGTCAATAATTAATAATTATTGTTCGCAGCTACCGAGGAACGCTTGGTATATAAAAAAGAAAGATACCAATAAAAAAGAAACAGGGGCGAATTGAGAGGATTTATATTTAGGGGAGTGTGCACTATATTTTAAGGCACATCGAAATTACGTAGCTGAACATAACTTCTCATCTAAAAGTACAACGTAACAATATTCATTAATCGATTACATGATATATATATATACACTACCGGCGAAAAGTTTCCGAACAAGAATTAAAAAGAGTGCCGGGACGGTTTTTCATGCCATTTCGCCGGTAGTTGGCCTAGACCAATTTTACCAACGCTGTTTTGAAGGGGAGGGTTTCACCTTCATTTTTGCTTTTTTTAAAAATTTATACGATTTTTTTTTACAGTTAGCACTCAGTTTTGAAAACGACCATTTTTTGTTGTTTTCTTGTTCTTTTTTGAGTGGACCCCGTTTGCAGTAAAAATATTTTTTACGCATTTCTTCGATTGAAATCATAAAGGGGGAAGTCCAAGCTTCAATTTAGCTTTTTTAAAATTTTCCTACGATTTTTTTTTTCAAAGATTTTTCGTTTTTTTTCAGAAAAAATAGATGATTTGAAAATTGCTCCGGAGTACGAAAACGATGAGGTTTACAACAAAACCTCAAGATGGTAAAAAGTTGTATTAGGTGTTGTTGAATTGACCAGAATTTTTTCAGATTTTTTTTTCGCAATTTTTTTTCGATCTATTTCCGGTCGCAGCTCGATTGATCGGAAAGATCGGAAGATCGGATCGGATTGATCTTCCGCTTTGGAAGTAACACGGGGCCTCCTGGAACGCTTTTTATCTTTGTTGGATTTTGTGTCTCTCTAAAGCGTTTTATCGCATCTCCGACCATTGATTTTGCTATTTTTAATCGCTTCACAATGTAGCGAATTTTGAACCCTTCATTGCGAAGTGCAATGATTGATGCACGCTTTTTGACGCTTAAATTAGGTCGACGACCCATTTTCTTCTTAAAAAAAAAAGTAAAATGAACTCTAATGAAGTCGAAAATTGAAGTTAATCAACGGTTAATGAAATAATTGTTAAACACAACGCGAAAGTTTTTTCGATGCCTGCCGAAGAAATACTGCGTTGAAATAATTTTTGAATATTTTTTGGTCGTCGCAAGTAAAGAGTGCATGAACATTTCTCTCACTTTTTTGTTTTCTTCTCTTTCTCGGAGCAGAGTGGTTTGTTTTCATACTTTGTTTTCATAGTCACATATCGCTCACCTACGGGGCAAAGCGAATCTCGCGACAAAGTCGCGAGTCCTACCCGTCCTTGTTCCTCGTTTGCTTTTTCGCGAGATTCGCTTTGTCGTAGAGGTGAGCGATGTGTTATTTTTTTTTGACTAGTCTGCTCCGAAAACAAAAAAGTGGGAGAAATGTTCACGCACTCTTTACTTATGACGACAGACAAATATTCAAAATCTATTTCAATTCAGTATTTCTTCAGCAAGCATTGAAAAAACGTCCGCGTTGTGTTAAACGATTATTTCATCAACTGTGATTAACTGTAATTTTTTACTTCATTAGAGTTTATTTTACTTTTTTTCAAAGAAGAAAATGGGTCATCGACCTAATTTAAGCGTCGAAAAGTGTGCATCCATCCTTGCACTTCGCAATGAAGGGTTCAAAATTCGCTACATTGCGAAGCGATTGAAAATAGCGAGATCAACCGTCGGAGATACGATAAAACGCTTTAAAGAGACTCAATCAAACCACGATAAAAAACGTTCCGGGAGGCCTCGCGTAACTTCGAATGCGGAAGATCAATCCATAATTGTGATGTCCAAAATGAATCGGAAACTTACGGCGGCCAACATCCAATCACAGTTTTTCGAAAGTCATGAGAGAAACATTTCGATCACAACAATTAAGCAACGCTTGCGCAGCGCTCAATTAAATGGAAGGGTCACAACAAAAAAACCGCTTTTGCGCCGTGGAAACAAAAAGAAGCGATTAAATTGGGCTCGCAAGCACAAGAATTGGACGATCGAAGATTGCAAACAGGTGTTATGGACCGACGAATTCAAGTTCGAAATATTCGGAGGAAAACGTCGAGTTTTTATTCGTCGCGCAGCTCACGAAAAGATGCATCCTGATTGCATAATTCCAACCGTTCAACACGGCGGCGGTTCTGTAATGGTGTGGGGGTGTTTTTCGTATGCTGGTGCAGGGGACCTCTATCGAGTCAAAGGAATCCTGGACCAAAAAGGATACCACGCCATTCTTAAAAACCATGCTGTGCCTTCTGGAAAACGACTGATTGGAAAGGGGTTTGTTTTCCAACAAGACAATGACCCAAAACATACCTCGAAACTCTGCTCGAAATATCTTGAAACGAAGCAAAAAAGTGGCGAACTTCGAATTATGCAATGGCCTCCTCAATCTCCTGATCTCAATCCCATAGAATTGATGTGGGATGAAATGGATCGGCAAGTGCGCAAGGTCACACATGCATCCGCCGAAAAACTATGGGATTCTCTGCAAAAATGTTGGAAGGAAACACCCTGGGAGATATTCGAAAAAGTGGTGGAGAGGATGCCGAGTGTGGTAAAAAGTGTGCTGTCGGCGAGAGGAGGTTTCTTCGACGAGACCAGAGTTTAATATGTAAGTAAAAAAATTAATTATATTATTTTCCTGGTGTTCAGACTAATCGAGCTGCGACCGGAAATAGATCGAAAAAAATTGCGAAAAAAAATCTGAAAAAATTCTGGTCAATTCAACAAAACCTAATACAACTTTTTACCATCTTGAGGTTTTGTTGTAAACCTCATCGTTTTCGTACTCCGGAGCAATTTTCAAATCATCTATTTTTTCTAAAAAAATGAAAAATCTTTGGAAAAAAAAATCGTAGGAAAATTTTAAAAAAACTAAATTGAAGCTTGGACTTCTCCCTTTATGATTTCAATCGAAAAAATGCATAAAAAACATTTTTACTGCAAACGGGGTCCACTCAAAACAGAACAAAAAAACGACAAAAAAGGCCGTTTTCACACCTGAGTGCTAACTGTAAAAAAACTCGTAGAAATTTTTGAAAAAAGTCAAAATGAAGGTGAAACCCTCCCCTTGAAAACGGCGTCAGTTAAATTAGCCTAGGCCAACTATCGGCGAAATGGCATGAAAAACCGTCCCGCCACTCTTTTTAATTCTTGTCCGGAAACTTTTCGCCGGTAGTGTGTGTGTATATATATATATATATATATATATACACAGCCTTGTACAAAGGTATTAGGCACCCTGCAGCTGTTTGACCCGCACAAAAAGTTAAATATCTCGATCAAAAAAAAATCATAACTCAATTTAATAAACGCAATTTTAAAGCAAGCAACTCCAGTTTCATTTTGCTTTTTTTGATTAATTTATACGATTTTTTTTGCGCCCGGTACGTATCTTTGAATATGGCTATTTTTCGCGATTTTTTCACCTTAATAAATCAGGTGCTAGGCTCCTAAAAGTTAGTAAATTGACTTTTTGGTCAGGAATAATTAAAGAGGATATCTCTATAGCTTCAATTTGGTTGTTGGAAAAAAAAAATGCGATTTTTTTCGCGAAGTTATTTAGTTTTTTTCCAAAAAAAGGCATGTTTCTGAAAAGTTGGTATATCTCAAAAAAATAATCCGTGTTTAAATAGCAAAAAAATTGAGGTGAATAAAAAAATACGCCAAATGAAATATTGGAAAATCTCCATAGTCATTAGAAGTCCGAAATCCCTTTTAGAACCGAATGTCATTTTTTTTTTATTTTCCTCTCTCTATCCGAAAATTCACTAGTCATTTCTGAGGAAAATTTGAAAAACTTTCATACCGAAATGCTCTGAAAAACGTATCTTTTTTTCTCTGGTGGTCAATAGCTGAAAGCATGACAAACGACCTATCTTTTTATACAAACCTACATAAACGTGGGCACACACCCAACATACAGATGCATACATATATGTGTGTATGACAAAAAACGTAACTTGCGTCCTTTTGTCTGCTACCAATCGAAATCTATATAGGCCCTATGTACGGATAGTACATTATTTGGTTATATATTCCGAAACATACGCACACACGCGCGTACGCGCACGCACACACACACACACACACACATAAATTATAGCAGTGGCAGGTAACGGCGATGAAGCCCAAAGATGCCTAGATGTGATTTATCGTTCAGCGTGACCGACGCGGCTCTCAGTAATTAATTAGGAGGCCAGTGCCCCCTGACACTCGCCTTCCCCCCTCTCGCCCTCGCCCGCTGCCCTTGTCGCTGCTTCGCGAACAGAGCTTTCTCTCTCTCTCTCTCTCTCTCTCTCTCCCTCTCTCTCTCTCTGAAAATCCCCGGGAATTGCGAATACTGGCATACAGTTCTTGCATTTTCCTCCCTCCAACTTCACGTTAACCCCCTTATATATATATATATATCCTGTCATACCCAAACATATAGAAATATGTATATGGATATATATAAGCAGAACTCGAAACTGTACAGTGTATAATGCGAGAACATATCACGAGCTGAGAGCGCAGACAGACGGACGGAGAGACAGATGGATAAAGACAGACAGGACACCGAAACACATGAGAGAAGGTTCATTTTATGTGCATATATATAGATATTTATGTGTGAATATGCATGTGCAAGCCTCGGAAACATATTCTCGCACTCATTTCTCCACAAGAGCCGTTCATTCATTCCTCGATAATTTTTAATAAACAATCTTTTCGTAAGCTTTTCCATACACATAAAAACATATATATATGTATGAATTATTTATTTTGACATATGTATTTATGTGCAGGTACGAACGATCAATTAAAAAAAAATTGTTCAGTACTTTTGTTTCAAGTGCTATGAATATCGAAATAATTATTCCGGATTTAGCAGCCATCTTTAAGATAATTTATTCTTTTTTTAAACTGATGAAGTTGTACTTTGATTTCGTGACTTATTTATGAAGTTTGCATGGATTATCACAATGTCGAAGACACCTGAAAGAGATTTGGATATGATTAATAATTAATTACAGCTGCTTGGTCTAAGTGACGAACGAAATTTCTAAGCTTTTCTAACCTTGTAATAATCATGATGTTTTTGAGAGAGGGATAGAGAAACGAGGCTTATTTAATTGATATAATGATGCGTTGAAGCAGAAAAGTGTAGGTTTTTGCTCGAATTGTTAGCTCATTTGACCCCCTCGATCATGTTGTCCCGTTGACAAATACGAAGAAAAACGATATTCAAATAAATAAATTGTTCAAAGAAATAATTATAATTATAAAGTAAACAAAAATACAATTTAGGGGAGGAAAACGAATAATAAATTTTCGCTCATTGTTTTCTTTTATAATACATAATTATATATTTTCTTTTTCTCAAATTCTCTCCTCTCAGAGTTCGTCTTTTTTTTCAATTTCGTGTATAATAATAATATTAATAATCTTTTCTGTATCATTCTCGTACGACAATAGTCTCCCTGCATTATTATTAGTATTATTATTATTCTTTTTTATTAATATTATTATTATTATTATTATTATTATTATTATTATTATTATGAACAATAATTTGTACATTATTGTTAATAATGGTGTTTTATTATTGATAATAATAATAATATAATATTGTGGAATCGTTCATTTTCCGAATCTTCCATGCAAAATGGATTTCTCGGTTTCGTAGTCGCACTCTCTCGCTCGTATTATCATACCATGGAATTCATAACCAGTATTGCCTTTTGCTTTGTTCGACCTTGCTTTTTTTGTTTTTTTTTTTCAATTACAAATACGCACAATCAAGGATCAATCTCGAGTAACTATTTCACTAATTATTGAATTGACTATAAAATCCATGTTGTTTTTTTTTCTATTGAATTTAAATTCTCGATTTTTTTTGCATTTTTTTTGCCCCTGTGTTCGTGGCATATTTCGTTTTTGTTGTTTCGATAGATATATAAATATCTATCCACTCAAGTCAACGAGTCCATTCGATTTTTTTATTCAAATTCGCAATGTAATTCACACAATATCTATCACACAATCTCGAGAACATTAACAGTCTTCACTTTGAAAATTTGTAATCATTCTTTTAATCCTTTTTCTGATCGTTAATACTTTGTGTGTTTCGGTATATTCGTTTATAATGGATACTTTTATACATATCAATATATATAAATATATTTTTATGAATATTTTTGTATATATTTATATGCATATACATGAACATATGCACATAAATATATGCATATATCCATGTCATAACATCACTTCCATCGCTCTTATCACATATAATTATAATAACGATAAACGTGACACAAAAGTGCGAAAGTCTTTCGTTTCTTTTATATATACATATATATATATATATATATATATATATATATATATATATAAACACACACACTTCCACAATCCAGTTATAATGACAAAAGACTACCGCACTGTCACAACATACAGTAGAAATTACCCGTCAATATTGTGCTGTAAAGACCACCGAACAATCATATTTATACGCAGTCGATTCAGCTATTATCTCCTCGACATAAAGAGTCCACGTTTTATATATATTTTACACTTCCACCATTTGTTCTCTGTGTATGTCCAAAACCCTTTTGTTCCAGATCAATGATGTGGCACGCTCGCCCTCACTCACGTCGTATATCATACATGTATAATACAATATTTGGGTCTGTATTCCATGTCAAATGAGCCACGCAATCAGGATACTTTTGTTACCACAACGATTCCATGAGAAACGAAAAAGTGTATCTTTATTGAAAGCTTAAATAACATTTTCAATGATATATCATTTGATTTATTGATTTTTCTCAATGATATGGATATTTGGTTCCAGAGGAAAAAATCAACATTGATATGTGTGTTTAGGAGACTACTCTAATTTCTAAGGTTTCAGTCATTTTATATATAATCTCACATGATATAGGGACAATGATCACAAAAAAAATTTCGCGACTTGACTCATTTTATACAGAATAGCCCATATACATATATAATGGTTGAAGTAGAGGAATAAATGGTCCTTTCTTACTTTCGTGCGAAAGAAACACGCGTAAAATATTCCCTTAGTAGAATATAACCAGCGTCGTGTAAAACGAGAAAAAGAGGGGAAAGGAGGAGGTAAAAGTTTAGTGCACCCTTGGGCGAGATAGGCAGATGATAGCAGAGATAGGAGAGGTCCTCGTCGACCTCCGAAGTTGTCCCTTGCGGGGGCGTACTACCGGAAACGAGTGGCCGGACCAGCCCGACTCGCCACTCGGAAACGAGCATCAGAGTGAGGGCGAACGTAACAGAGAAAAAGAAAATGACATACATATACGTATATATAATATATATGTACGTCTAAAGCGAAAGCGTGTAAGATCACTCGCGTCTGAAATGTCTTTCATATCCGCGGCGAATTAAAGTCTTTTTCCACTCTTAAATATACCATGCGATATATATATATATATATATATATATATATATATATATATATATATTTATGTTCGTTTCATTTGTTTATTGTTATTGTTATTGTTCACTACCGGTCACCCGGCAACGTTGCCTCTATCTTGTCATTTTTTGTTCCTTAATTCATTCGCATCTTCTCTGTTCTCCAACCATCCCCCGAGGCCTTCCACCGGAAGTCTTCTATCTCTCATCATCAGATCAAATTTCTGTTTGTTGCACTACCTCTTCGTCATCGACATCGTCAACCTCTTCCTCAACGATATCCACAATAGTCTGATCTTCCTGGTGACGTCTTCTCAGTTCGAGGTAACGATCCCGGGCGTCACAGTAATGAAGCAACGGCACCTAGACATCTGTCCCCGTGCCTTCCTGATAACCCTCATCCGGTGAACTCCTCGTCGATCCTAAAACCCGCTTAAGTGCAGAGACCGGTGGCAATACCGGTACACCTTTTTGCCACACTCTCAATTGTTTAGCACCAGGTGGGAAGTGTTCGTTCGTCGTTGGTAACGTCGATTGCAAGAGCTCTTTGCTCATTATGTAAGGATTGTTTGGATTGTGGGCACTTGTTCTTGGATCCGAATTAATCGAGTCCCACAAAACACCGGGATATAAAAGTCTAGCGTCCATCCCCAAATGACTCAAACTACCAACACCAACACCACCGTCACTCCCATAATTAGCTAAATCCTCGATCGATCCCCTTCTCGTGTCCCTTATTAAATCTGGATTCTCGATCGGCATCAATGAGGGTGACGATGAATAATCACCGGTTGGCATTAGTCCTATGATCTCTTGATGATGATCGGTACGATGCTCGTAACGCGATAACGAATATTCCGTTTCCGCTGCTGCCACTATTATCTGCTGGGTTTGTGCCCTTTGCACATAACTAAGATCCAACGAGACTACCGGTTTACCACCATTACCATCACTGAACGAAGTCGTCTCTGTGTCATCGGACTTGTTGTGAATGCGCCGATTCATCGATGAATCACCATTGTTCTCTTGGCCCACAGAATTGTCACCATTTGGACCGCTGTCCATTGAGGCCGGATTCTTGATGTCCTTCATTGGCATTCGCCTCAGACGTACGAACAGCACAAGGATCACTAATAGGATAAGCAGTATGAGAACTACCAGGGCTGCCGATATACCGGCTATCTGACCTGAACCCAATGTCGACATACCCGCTGTTCTAAGTGACACATGCAACGTAAAATTAGCCTCAACGCTACCAGCTCGATTCTCGGCCAAGCAGTAAAACTCGCTCGAGTCAGACTCTTGGGCATTCGTTAACACTAGAGTGCTTCTCTTGATACTCAGACCATCCTCGTAAATGAGAATCTTCTGATAACTACTGAACGACGAGTGATTAGTCAGTAATTTGCCATTCCAGAACCAGGACACTTTGGCAGGTGGTACGCTGCTAACCCGGCAAACTATACTCGCGTTCTCGCCTATCGTTGCCTCCACGTAACGGCTCGGTATCATAAGTACCGGGCGACACGCGAAATCATCGGTAGTCAAATCGGTAAAAGAACGCTTGACCAATTGTTCAGGTCCTTGACAGACGGGCGCTACAAGGGTTGGAAGTTTGTTCTTCACCAGCCACATCTTAAGTTCTCTCAGATGACAATTGCAGATCCAGGGGTTCTCATGGAGCTCTAACGTGGTGAGTTTATTGAGGGGATCAAAAGTACCCCTATATAGGGTACTTATTCTATTGTCATTGAGCCTCAGACTCTCAAGTTGGTCCAGCCCTTTGAAACCATTCGCCTCGATCGTGGACATCTGACAGTGAGACAGATCTAGTTTGACAAGATTAGGTGTATTTCGAAATGCATGCGATGGCACGCTCTTCAACGGATTATTGGATAGCGAAAGATCCCGCAAAAAAGGTGTGTTCAAGAAACTGGAACTTGGTACGGATGTCAAACGATTGTTACTCAGATCCAGCTCTACCAGGTTAGTAAGACCGGTAAAAGCTTCGGAGTCGATCTTGTGCATACGGCAACTACGCATGTATAATCTCTGAAGATTAGTCAAGTCAACGTGTACAAATATGTTGCTCGCTAACACTCGGATGTCGTTGCCACTCGCGTCGAACACTTGTGTCTCCGAATCGATCCAATCGGGTATACCGGTTAACGAACGATTAACGCACTCAACAGTCCTTTTGCCACCTTTCCACTTGCACGAACACTGATCGGCGCACTTGTCGACGGTAGCCGAGCTCATTGTCGCCAATGAAGATAAAAATAACACGAGAACGCACATTACGCTTATTTCGTGAGACACGCACGGGACACCCATGATAAAGTGAAGCGATATCCTGGACGTTTCTTCTTAACGCGTGGCACTCGCGGACCTGTCTTCTTTTTATCCTTTTATCACCTTTGACCCAATCCCTGTAAATATTTATCTGTATCCACTGACGCGAAACTTATTATTCTGGGTTATTTCACTGTTAGTACACTTCACTCCACATAATGACGTTTCTGTTGGATACTGCGATGAAGGTTGTAGTATCCGGCCAAGTACCGGGACACCGTTGATCTCGGTGGTAGCGAGGCGTGGATATTCATGTCTCGCTCTGTCTCCTCCGGTTCTGTTGGTTCAGCTCTTGTTTTTGTTTTCCTTCTTTTTCTGTCCTTCCACACTCGGAGACTTACGCGGCTGGCAGTTTTCTCGCTGTCGGAACAATGCTCTTGCCCGTCCTAGTTTGTTAAGCTCTGCTCTTTCTCTTTCTCTGTCTCTTTCTCCGTTGCTTTACAGTGGTAAACCCGGTGTGTTCGCCACCGAGGTAGAGAATAGACTTCCTCTCAACCTTTACGGTAGAGGCTATCTCTTCTGGTGAAACTCTTCACTAAAATGACTAAGCAAGAGGGAAGCGTGACGCGATAGCTGGCTTCTAGAGGTGGGAGGGGCAGTTGTCGAGTAACAGGATTTTGTATATCCCTGTGGAGTAGACGACAGAGGTAGGAACGATGACACCAGGGAACGAGGCTGGCTTAGAAGTAAGAGCTCGGGGACCGAAACGACACAAGATTACGAGGAAGTTCTGATGTTGGTGCGGCCTAGCGTTGCTCCAGAGGAAAGCACGGATGTGAGTATAGGGACGAAGTGAAGAGAAAAGCGCTTTGGTGAGAGACAGAAAGAGAGAGAGAGAGAGAGATTCGGATGGAAGTGAGCAGGAAACTGTGAGCTCTGGTGCTTGGCAAGACGAAGCAGGAACGAGAGAGTTTTTGGTCTGTTGGATCGTGGTGAGGAGTGGCAAAGCGAGCAGGGAATGAGAGCGACAGAGTGAGAAAGAGAGAGAGAGAGAGAGAGAGAGAGAGAGAGAGAGAGAGAGAGAGAGCGAGAAGAGGACAGGGGGATGAAGGGAAAGACTGGGAGGGATGAACGGGGGTGAGTGTGTGCTCTCTCACCCTCAACCGGACTAGCCGGCACCACCGACGCCTCGGCTAATTATGCAAACGAGAGGGCCCGGATTAGGAGCTACCGACTCGTCCATCCGTGAACGTCTCTCTTTCCACGTTCTTCCCCCACTTTTCTCTTTCTATCCCACTGTTAACCTACGAGTTTCTTGATGCTACTCCAATCCTCCGTACACTGCCGTATTAGACTTTACGTTCTTGGAATAATATACATATATATATATACACATACATGTATAGATGAATCTCAATTGGATTTGAGCACTTCCTTGTCTCTCAATTTTTTTTCCTATTCCCTCAGAATTTCCGGTACTTGTTATTCTTTTTCTCCCTTTCCGTTGACCCTTTGCACGTTTATACCGCCTCTTCAGTCTCCGAACGACCAATCACGTTATGAGTAGCTTGTTGCAAGTCCTCGGTGAAGTATACGGATGCCCAGGTCGTGTGACACTGTTGAATGAGATGAGAGGGTGAGAGGCAGTAGCGAAAGAAGAAAGAGACAAAGTAAGCACGTAATCACCGCAGCGGGTCCTACGCTCTCTCGATGAAGGAATTAAGCCGAGTCAAAATGGTTCGGAGGGTTCTTGGGAGGACAGGAGCAGTGGTCATATATAAGTATATTCTCATTGGATTCGAGACTCCTTTCCATCATCTTCTCTCTCTCTCTCTCTCTCTCTCTCTCTCTCTCTCTCTCTCTCTCTCTCTCTCTCTCTCTCGTTTCCGACGATTTAGAAGACCAACTGCACAACCTGAACAA
The DNA here is from genome assembly GCA_963989365.1 of Rhimphoctona megacephalus. Lineage (NCBI taxonomy): Eukaryota > Metazoa > Arthropoda > Insecta > Hymenoptera > Ichneumonidae > Rhimphoctona > Rhimphoctona megacephalus. Next base: position 28,798,878 of record OZ022420.1, on the reverse strand, counting down.
GAGAGAGGGACCAGAGAAGTTTATTAGTCCTCTTCCTCGTGCCACTGAACACCAGAGGAAGAACCCTCCGGAAACACACAAATCGTCGTTCGAGATCCACTTGCGGAATCACGCTGGATTTAAACTCTCCTTCCGAAATCCTCTTTCACGAAAGAACTTTACCAACGATTCCCAACCGATCATCTACTACTTCTCCGCATTTTCTTCTTCCAAATCCATGCGAGAGAATCGTTAAACGAGAGTCATTCTCATCGATCACGATTATTCAACTATATTCATGCGGCAATATAACGCCATTTTCATTTCTCAAGTTGACGCGGCCAACTGCACACTTGACCCAACACACCACGAAGACTCCGTGTTACATCAGTATAGGTTGGTAGGTAGGGTTAATAGCCAACACGCGAGGGTTTATATCACTACCGGGTTAAGAGTACACATATAACACACTCCCGGCATATGCACGACGTCGTGTATTGGTAGTTTGGATTTTGGCCTGATACGTGGATTGCCCAACAACCACTTTTGTCACGTTATTCTATGAGCCAAAGAATCAACCCTCTCCTTGAACCACCCTCTAATGCAGTAACTTCACCACGACTTATGGAGTGTTGTTACGTAGTTAACTGACTAAAAGGACACTTTGTAACCAGGTGCCAAAACGTTTGTCAACGACAATGAGATCCACCTACATTTATTGTAAGTGTGTCCTTTCACCGATGAAGAACAAACGTGGCTTTGTTTTTGATCCACTTTTGAGTTATCAAGTCCAATGATACTCTCGTTGATATGTTTTAGTGTGCACACACAAATTTCAGAGTCACGTGCGAGTAAGAGAATTTAATCATACTTGGTAGCATGAGGGCTTATTACTTTGCACCCTTTAATCCTGTGGGTTGAAGTTTCTTTGATGACAGAGTGATTTCTGTACGCCCCATAAAAAAAACAAACGATTAGTCACTTTCTCTTCTCTTTTTTTTATTTGTATTGTTCTCTCGTTTGGTGATCCGGGAGGTTTAAAAAAAAGTTTGATTACTATCGTGAGCGCGTTGTTCTTCGTAAACGTGACGAAGCGCGGTATCGTCGGTAGGGAAGTCCAACGGAGACTAAAGCAGGAGCGGCGAGCAACCCCAAACAGCGTCAAAGTTCCGTGTATACGTATACGTGAGTAAAGCGTCAAATGTGGATGTAGATTTACGTGTAGGGGTGCGTATACGTAGGGGATTGAAAGAGCGAGGAACAGAGCAAGAGAAAGCTTTTTCCGTCCTCCTCATCGGACAACCGAGAACGCGGGCTATTCCACGGCTTGGATTTGAAGGAAGAGAAAAAGAGAGGCTAGGAGAGTGAGAGAGAGACAGAGAGAGATAGAGAGGGAGAGGGGGGGAAATTCTAGGGGAAGAAAAATTTACCCCTTAGGAACATCGCGAATCGTGTGAGGGTGGGAGTGAGACGAAAGAAGATGGAAGAAAGCAGGTGGAGAGGGGATGGAAGTCGAAAGAGAGAGAGAAAGACGAGGGAGGATGGGGAAAACGGTATGGGGCGACGAAGTAGGGCGCACACCCTTCTTCGTCGCTTTCTCCCCGCGCGCCACACGCCAACGCGCGGTTTCTCGTTCTATACTTCAAACTCAAATGTACGTGTGCGCATATACACCAAACATAGATAAACCGATGACTCAACCTGAAAAAGGCGTACCACGACACCCTGGAAAAGTATCAAACCGCCCTTTCGACCGTAACCCTTACAAACACACAGACTTCGAGGTATAGCAGAACCGTGATTCCAATGTTACTTACTCTCCCCCCCCTCCCTCCCACCCTCCCTCCCCCCCCCCCCTCTCGCTCTCTCTCTCTCTCTCTCTCTCCCTCTCTCTCTCTCTCTGCCCCTCCCTTTCTCAGTGTTTCTCGTACCGACGTTATTTTACCATATAGATAAGCACCCCTCGGAAACAAACCCCTACAACCCCTCACCTCGATTCCTACCAATCTGCTGGGGGGCGCAAGAGGGATAGCTGAATATCTTCCCTCTTCTTTCCAAACGTTGCTCCCCGTTTACGTACACCTCAACCATCTTTGTCCACGCCACGGGGGTGGCAAAACTGCCCCTCTGTCAGCGCGACGGGACACTTCACTGTGCTCTGAATTCCACATACACCCCCTAGCGTCCAAATACCCCTTTCTCTTCCCTGTCCCTCCCTTTTGCTCGCTCTTACGCTTGTCGCGTAACCTTTTCACCCCCTCGCCCACGATTTCTCGACGAAGTGGGGGGTAGAAAGCGCGCCCGCGCTCTACGACCAGATCCCTCTCTCTCTCTCTCTTTCTCTCTTCTCTATCTTTCTCTCCTAGGGTGCACGCCGCGCTACGCATGCGTTCTCTCCCTTCCCAATTCAAACAATAATGTATGTACATTTTGTGCTCCTGTCTTTGTGCGCTTTTACATACGTCTCTGTCTGTTTTGTGTGCTAATATATATATATATATGTGTCTCCCTATATATATTTCGTACCGTTTTCGTTACTGTATAGTTTAGAGAAACGCTGCGCGAGACGCGTATCGAATGCAAGAGCCACGTCACGGAGAAATGGACCTCGACCCTCTCTCTCTCTCACACACACACACACACACACACACACACACATATATAGTTGTATACAAGTATACAATACATATACTTTTGCCCCTTGCCCAAAGTGGTTAAATGCACTGCTAGATTACGGGGATAAAAAGAGAGCTAGACACCCTGGACGAGGAGAAAGTCGGATCGCGATTCGGCTCTACCAAATTCAACGACATCCCAAACACTCTTTACCCGTAAACGCTTCCATCCCCCTTATCTGTTTCTGTCTTCCCTTAATCATGTCAATTATTCGTAATGTACACATTTATTTTCGCGAACACCTCTATTCCTAATTATTTTCCTGAAATAGTGTGCCAAAATTATATTTTTCCGAAAAGCTTTTTCACTTTTCCAGACAAAAAATGTTATTTCTTGCAAAGTGTTATTTAATTCCGCGAAATTAAATTCAATTTGTCGAAAATAATTGGTATTTAATTTGACAAACAATCTCAGGAATTGGATTTGATTTTTTTTATACATAATTTTTGACGACGGATGTCGGAGCACTCGAACCATTTTTTGTGTCACTTAAAAAAAGCAGACGCCATTGACCTCGAGGACAGTGGACGTGTTAGGTCAAGTCACGAGCTTCAGAAACACAAAAAAACTGTATATATAGATATAGTAAAAAGATGGTTGTCGAGAATCCGAAGGCGGAAAATGAGGACACGCGTGTCCTGACCTCTCTTATCTACAGGGACCTTGTTGGTCCCACATGTAGGTAATCGGGAACACCCTACGGGCTAATAACGAACTAGTAAATCGCCATAAGAACACGCTGGCGTTCGTTATTGCCACAACTCTGGCAATAACAATGCTAAACTTTTCGATAAGCTCGCGCGCGTTCACAGTATCCTAACTTTTTTTCATCCAAAAGAAATATATATTTCCGAAAAAATCTATCCTACATATTAAAACTTTTCGTCGCTTATATCGAATATATATTCTATCAATTTATTCGATAAATCTCCCATCGTTGGGTTTCCCGAAATCGAAGCTGGAAGAGAGACCATTTTTCTTCGGCACTCAGTGTCGCCATTTCGTTTTAAATTGAGAAAAAATTTCAATCCCTAATCGCAACATACGGTAATGTCGGAGAAGTACCAAAAAATATGGTTGTTTTGGCGTTTTCTCACTAAAATTCGGTCTTAAAAAAACCATTATCAGTGTTTTCGGTTTTCTGGATAAAAACACATCAAAGTACCTAAGTCGTTTTAAAAAAGATCAAAAATCCAAAGAAAATTATCGTTTTGGGCATTGGTCAAAAATCGTTATAACTTTTTTTCCTACTCGTAACGGAAACGCAATCAGGTGCATGGGATTCATATTCAAATCCCCTCTAAATTCACATTTGGTTTTTTATATTATATTCACTTTTCGATTTTTGGAAAATTTTTCCAATAATACCCCTTTGCATTTTTTCGCCGAATTTCGAGGAGGGCGTTTTTTGGATAGAAGCAATTGAATTACCCAAATAAATCCAATGCCACTTTTTAGATCTACCAAAACGCTCTGGAAAACCCTGTTATTTTACCTTACAACAATTCATAGATGAAATATGGCGATTTCAAAGAGTATTTTTTGGATTTTCGAAAATGGACACCAGAGGGATCCCAGGATGAGAGTATACTTTCAAAGAACCGTAATTTAAAAAAACATTGAGGCATTGGAATAAATGTTGAAAAAATCATTTTTCTCGTACTAATCAGCTATTTAAAGAATTCTTTGAATAATTCAATTTCTCAACCCATCATTAAGATAATGTCGAAAAAGTACTGAAAAAAGTGGTTTTCTGTGGCTTTGTCACAAAAGATCTATGCTTTGGTTTCGATTTCTGCCAATTTTTTCCCGTAAACGTTGTACTATTCAATTCATTTAATAATGAAATGTACATGTTAAGAAATTTTTTAATTCGTTAATGTATTTCAAAATAAAAGCAAACTTCAACTTAATAACTACAAAATTGTTTTTTTTTGTATTTTTTACTCGGAAATTCCAAGTTTAATGCCTACCAACGCAAGTTTTTCAACGTAGGCGTACAATCACATTGTATTTTTGAGAAAAAATATAACGAAAAAGGTTTCCAAAACTTCGGACCTGATCGATGCGACAATCAAGCTAGTATAAGAGTGCTCAAACCGTGTTTGACGAGTGCTCAAAAGAATAACTCATCGGGGATTAAAGTTTACCGAGGCAAAGAAGCTCTTTTATTGTTTTGATACGATATTAATGCAGTTGTAAAACTGTTTCAAATCCTCTGTCACTGGGACACTAGTGCATATATATTCGTGAATCTCTTGGCTCTTATTCATCGCTGTATATCGTCCTTTTTTTCATCTGTATATAAACGGTGTCCTGGAATTCATTTCAAAAGTATCATAAGATAAGTTGATCGTAAAGTTGGGAAAAGAAAAATCTTTAGCTATTTTCGATTACGACTCGGGGGTTGATGAGATATTGATTGATTAGTGCGGGAGCCAATGCAACTCGATGTGGAGAAAGAGCGCGTCCAGTTGGAAGGGTGCGTTTCACCCCGGGAGCCGCTATGGAGAGTTTCACGGACTATCACGCTACGCTCGCCCCGCCTACTCTTATATCGGTCCGATTGAGGATTGGCGCTCACCAATTATCAAATAATCGGTGAGCACCAATCATCAGCGGCGAATCAACGAAAAAAATGCCTAAGGACTTTTCTCTTCTAAATTTAACAATCTTTCATCCTACTTTTTCACTTTGCAAATTTTTCGGCAACCCGTATGTGCATGCATACATACATATATACGTATATACATACAAAGGGTATCAAACGGTCGGGTATCGTGGGATGACGTGGCTCTTGGGAGACTCGGAGGATTCAGCGATGAGGCGATCTCTTATTCTTTCGCACTCTGGCTCTCTCTCTCTCTCTCTCTCTCTCTCTCTCTCTCCCTCTCTCTCTCTCTCTCTCTTTCTCTCTCTCTCTCTCTCTCTCAACCCCTATTCCTGCTTCGTGCTCACAGCAACAAAGGCGATCGTAAACGGTCCGAGAGGGGCTGCCGTCCAGGGGGTCTTGGTCGTTGTCGTAGCTTCGAACTCTCCCTCATCGTACACCCTGCAGAGATACCGCACAAAACAGAGAGAGATGGGAGATTTATGATCGCGCAGTGCCACCGAGAATACTACTACTACTACTACTACTACTACTACTACTACTGTATACTCTATAGTCAGTACATATATAGGCTATTCCAGACTAAATGAAATCCTTCCTGCGATCCTTCAATTCTTAACACTTTATTCTTATCAGATGTAAAGGATTAAATAATTTAAAAAATTGAACTATACCTATCGGGCGTTTCTTATGTTAAATGTGTGAGGCAATCCTGGGGCAAATCAATTTTTTCAGTACCTATTTCATTTTAAATAAAATAATAGGATTTTATCTTTCCTTTCGGCTTAAATTACTCCATGTATCAGAGTGTGTAGCAAGAGATCGGGTATCTCGATATAGTACGAACATGAATACGCGCGCGCGTGTGTGTCTGGATCTCCAGCCCTACGTGTGAGCGTATAAAAGACGTACAGAGAGATTCTGGAAAAACGGCAATAAAGCACTGTGCAAGCGACAAGCCCCACTTATTTTGTCGCCTCGAATTTGAGATGATAGAAGAATGGGGTGGTTCTGCTGCACGACTGGAGTGAACAGCAGAGGTTGAGAAAAACGTAAGCTTTCGAAGCAAACGAAAAGCCGAAGCGTCCTACTACCTTTCCTCAAGCCCTTTTCTTTTTACTACTCCCTGTCTTTTTGTATTACTGTCTTCTCGCATAAATATTTATTGTACATAAACTAAATTGAATCTTTTAATTCATTCATTCAATGTTTATAATAACTGAATAAACGTTAAATCATTAAAACAACAATTTATAAAACAAGAAAATCTTGAATCTCCATTTTTATTAATATCTTAATTATTGTTTTTTAGCTTCGGACTGTTATAATTATAAAAAATTATTTAAAATATTGAAATCAGTTACAAAGTTCGATTAACCGTCTTCTCCTTCTGCTATACTCGTTCGCACTCGATTATATCTCATATTTATATGCCAAGCGATGCCAAGTATCGTCGGAATGAAAATAATTTTTTCCATTGATTATTTACAGATTTGACCTTCTGAACTTCGAGTTAAAAGGAAATTTCGATCGTCCCGATTGCGAATGAGAAGGGAAATTTTGAGCAAGCAAATTCAGTTTGCCGACCTTTGTGATTATCCAACTTACACAAATGAAATATAATTTTCAAAAATCACTCACAGAGATGTGAAAAACTAGAAACTTTGCAAATTTATCATTTCTGTGATATAAAAACTTTGTTATTATTATTATTATTGTTGTTGTTGTTGTTGTTGCAGTAGATCTTGTTATATTCACCGTAAATTCAAAACGCTTTTATCTTCCTTAAAAAATATTACAATGTTTTTTTATCTTATCAAGACAAAGCTCCTCGTCTTCAATGAGCAACGAGGGAGGAAAAAATTGTCTGATTGAGAACAATGAAGGGTTTCCAATTACATCTTGGGGTGAAAAAATATGTACTGCCCTCGAGGTATGACAAGCGCAGCAAAATCTCGGTTATACAAGATGATCTCACATATCTCGTGAACGGAGAACGGTTTAAGAAGTGGGGCGGGGGATTGAAAAAAGAAGTAATTCTCTTTGCTGGGAAAGACAGGATCGAGGGAGGAAATTCACGTCGTGCGGATGCGCTCATCCCGAAAGGAGGGTTGAACGCGTTTTATGCACACAAACACCCTTGTATGGGGCATTTCACGAATAACTTATAACGAGGTCTAACCACAAAACGAGCGTAACTCGAAGAGTTTGAGGCTTGGGAATTGCCAAGCGACGTCCTTTTTTCCAAGAGAAATTCAATATCTCCCCGGATATTTGGTGATCAAGTACAGTTAGCTTTATTGGAAAAGGGAGAAACAAAAATTTAGAGGGAAACAAAAAAGACGGAAAAGAAAAATAAATTGATAGGGAGAAAAATAATATGGAGAAAGGGAAAGGACAATTTAACCCTTTAGCTGCCATTGTAGCAGATTTGCTATACATTCACTTTGACCCCGTCGGTGAACCCGTAAAGACGATATAGCGGACAGGCTAGTTTACAGTGCCATCAATCGATGCTAAATAGACCTCCGGGTACAGGGATAACTTGAAATTCAAACGTAAACATATAAATTATATCAATATGGTGACCATGTTGTCGTAAAAATTTACGCCGCTTGCATCTGCTGTCGTTTTCGTTCAAAAAAAGTCAGTAAATGGACATTTTTGAAATATTTTTTGATAGAATCTTTTTAAAAGAAGCTTGACAGCAAATTTGCTTGGTAGCAAATTAGCACTAGTCCGAAAATACTACTTCCCGAGCCCTTATGGACGAAATTATGGTTGAACATTCATATTCAGCCCTTTTTCAGCCATACTACCAGAGGGAATAATTTTGAGCCATTCAGAAATGGGCATGGCCGTTAAAGGGTTAAAGAGATGAGGAGGAACCAAATCAGGGAGGGAAAAAGATATTTTAAAAAATGTAGAAAATCAGAAAACAATTTAGAAGAAATGAAAAGAAATGTTTGCAAAACAAGTAGAGAGTGAAAAAAGGTTGTAGAAAAAGGGAGGAAAAATTAATTAAAAAATGTGTATACGCAAAGAAAAACAAATATTTATGACAGACGAAAAAAAAGGCAAGTGGAGAGAAAAAATTGCAGGCACGGAAAACAAGCGAGAATTTGAGGGTTTCGAGTGTGCGATGTCTGGCTGCGTTATTCTCAGGGTTTGTAGGATGAGAAAAGAGTTGAATCACGAGGGATATATATTCGGGGAGAGGACGGGGTCTACGGCCATCTTGCTCGAAAATTATTATAAGAAAAATGGAAGTCGCGAGGTTGCCAACGACGTGGCCAAGCTGGAAGAGAAGAACACAAGGGGGTTGTTGCAAGAGATGTTGGGGTGGTGGTCTGTGTCTCTGTGAATATCGTACGAGAAAGAGGAAGAGAAAAAAGGGAGAGAACGAACGAAGAGGAAAAAGTAGAAGAAGGGAGAGACAAGGAAAATAGAGGATGAGGATAGTTGCCTGTGGTAGAAGAGTGGCACAAGGATGGATGAGAGAAGCCAAAGGGGGGTTTGGGTATGGTTTGGAAGAGAGAAGAGCTGAGAGCAGACTGACGACTGGGCGACTCTATGCACAAATTCTCGCTGAAGGGCCTTTTAGCCCTAATTGGCTGTCTGAATCGATATCACTCTGAGCACACGCTCTCAGCTTCTCTCTCTCTCTCTCTCTCTCTCTCTCTCTCTCTCTCTCTCTCTCTCTCTCTCTCTCTCTCTCTCTCTCTCTCTCTCTCTCTCTCTCTCTCTCTGTTTTTGGTCCACGGGAAAGAAGGAGAGAGAAAGCGGTGTGTGCGTGTGTGTACGCGCGCGCGCGTGTGTAGCGCTCTCGCTCTCAAAATCTCAACCCCACAGTTATTCCAACCCCCATCCATCTATCAACAACCAGAGACGAATCAATGAAAAGGGGACAAAAATATTAGATTGGATTAGATTTGCTTTATTATGCCTTGATTCAACCTTTCGGCAATTATGGCACATTTTTATAGAGTACAGTAAATACTTTAAAAATAGTAACATAATAATAACAAATGATAATTTTTAGTAGAAAATTAAAAACGAATAACAAAATGGTAAAAGTGAGTAGTAGGAAAGAGAAGGAGAGAGAGAGAGAGAGAGAGAGAGAGAGAAGGATTATAACGAAAATAAAGAATATCACGAAAGTCCAGTCTCTGTTCTATATACCACAACTCACAGTACCATCATAACTCACTTACAGTTACGGGGATGATGCGTGTTTCAATTTGCTTATTTATTCCCGTACGAGCTCAGTACCAATCAAGAATATTTCTGTTTAACTTTATTTTGCTGTATTTTTCTTAGTTTTTTTTTTTATTTTCGGATCTCGAGTAATAGAGAATTTGCAAAATTCAGAATTGTTAAGTAATGATCGTTCATACCTGTTTCAGTTTTTTTCAAAATTCGGAGTTGCAATATAACATTTTATTTGTTTTGTTATACTATATGACTTTTTCAAGTTTCTATATAAAATTTCTTTTAAACAGTACAGTGTTCGACCAAAATTTCTTATATCGTAGAAAAAACATAGCGACAATAAGGCTCTTATGTACAGTATTGTAAAGATTCAACCAAGTACAGTGCGACCTCAATCTTTTTACACCTCGATTTTTTTCTATTCCCCTTTAACTCTTCCCCCCCACTCTATTTTGTCTCGCCAAGGGGAACAGTGGCTGTGGGCATTACTATCCCTACCACACTCATCCGACACGCTGATGCGCAGACGCTACAGCAACATAACCTCAAACTGTAAGGGTAAAAATAGGTATGCGCATGCTTGCACCATTTCGTACCTCCCCACAACATTTAAGTCACACCGCTCGGCTGAACCTCGATTTTTTGCCAGTCCTCCCCGAGCGGTAGAAAATCGAGGTCGCACTGTGCGTCTAAAAATATATATAAAGATATAAAAATATTTAAAATTGTAACAAGAAAGAGATTTTTACTAAAGCGCCAGCGCCCATAGGTATATATATATATATATATATATATATATATATATATATATATATATATATATGTATGTATGTAGGTGTGTGTACAAGCTCCGGTGGAAGTTGCCAATTCGCCCAGAGCCAGAGCCATTGTCGTTACTTCTGTTCTATGTTTCGACGTACAGTCCAGTGGTGCGTGATGCTCTGAATTTCTGTGAGAGAACAGCAAAGAGCTTCTCCTGGGCCATTGACAGGATCGAACATCGCACCAACGGCTCTTGGCTTTCCCTTCGCATCATTATCACCATTACCTATTTCTTACACATATATACGATACCTATATATTTCATATATATCACAGGATGAAAAGGGAATGTATATGGGTCATTCCACATCAATTCGACCACTTTTGAACCCGACCCCCTTCGATTTGGCTGAAACTTCGCAATTTTCTTTTACGCCACTAAAGAAATTTTTGCGAATTTTTTCAAATTTTTTTACTGAAGGCAAAAAAAGTTAAGAATGTTAAAAAAAATGGCTTTTTCTTTTTCAAATAGCTATAACTTTTTCAAAAATTGACCTATCGGGACGTTTTTTTTTTCAAGTTTTGTTTTCGAATGTACTTTTCTGAAAAAAATACAAAAATAATTTTGGAAATCAAGTATTATAGAAAATTTCAGTTTTTTGGAAAAAACCATGAATTTTTCAAATTCCGACACTTTTAATTTTTTTTTGTTTTCCCAAAAAAATCTTTGATTTATTCTGGAGTTAACCCCGCTAGTTGCTTAGTGGGCCGAATTTTTTTTCTATTTTTTTTTCGATTCAAAAAAAAAAAATTTTATTCGTTGTCAATTTTCAACTCCTCTGCATTCAAAAATGTTATTTCACATCGAAATCAATCTTAGTAAATAATTTTGAGATATTCTATACCTTACGCATAATCTAATTCAATGATATATGATAAGCATTTCACGGGTAAAGCGATTATCAATTATTTTTCTTGTAATACGATTATAATAAGGCTGTAAATGACCTAAAGGACCGATTTGCCAAAACAAAATCAATCGGTGGAACTCATTAATTACATTGTGTCATTCCAGACAAAGATGGTTGCCTTTGTGTCCGAAATTTTTCGAATTCAACGGAATACAGAGTATGTAAAATATTTAAGCGTCAAAGAGAGGTAAAATAAATTGATTTGTAAAATTGGTATTACAATAAAAATAGTTATATTACCCATGAAATGCTTATCATAAATTATTGAATTATATCATGTGTAAGGTATAAAATATCTTAAAATTATTTACCATGGTTGATTTTTTTTTAATTTTTAAATTAAACACTTTTCATTTTTTTTCCCCCAAAATAATCTTTGATTTATTCCGGAGTTAACCCCGCTAGTTGCTTAGTGAGTCGAATTTTTTTTCTATTTTTTTTTTTCGATTCAAAAAAGAAAATTTATTCGTTGCCAATTTTCAACTCCTCTGCATTCAAAAATTTTATTTTATGTCAAGATCAATCATAGTAAATAATTTTAAGATATTTTATACCTTACACATGATATAATTCAATAATTTATGATAAGCATTTCATGGGTAATATAACTATTTTTATTGTAATACCAATTTTACAAATCAATTTATTTTACCTCTCTTTGGTGCTTAAATATTTTACATACTCTGTATTCCTTTGAATTCGAAAAATTTCGGACACAAAGGCAACCATCCTTGTCTGGAATGATACAATGTAATTAATGAGTTCCAGCGATTGATTTTGTTTTGGCAAATCGATCCTTTAGGTCATTTACAGCCTTATTATAATCGTATTACAAGAAAAATAATTGATAATCGCTTTACCCGTGAAATGCTTATCATATATCATTGAATTAGATTATGCGTAAGGTATAGAATATCTCAAAATTATTTACTAAGATTGATTTCGATGTGAAATAAAATTTTTGAATGCAGAGGAGTTGAAAATCAACAACGAATAAAATTTTCTTTTTAATAAAAAAAAATAGAAAAAAAATTCGGCCCACTAAGCAATCAGCGGGGTTAATTCCGGAATAAATCAAAGATTTTTTTGGGAAAATAAAAAAAAATTAAGTGTCGGAATTTGAAAAATTCATGGTTTTTTTCAAAAAACTGAAATTTTCCATAGAACTTGATTTCCAAAATTATTTTTATATTTTTTTCAGAAAAGTACATTCGAAAACAAAACTTAAAAAAAAAACGTCCCGATAGGTCGATTTTTGAAAAAGCTATAGCTATTTGAAAAAGAAAAAGTCATTTTTTTAAACATTCATAACTTTTTTTGCCTTCGATAAAAAAATTTGAAAAAATTCACAAAAATTTCTTTAGTGGAGTAAAAGAAAATTGCGAAGTTTCAGTCAAATCGAAGGGGGTCGGGTTCAAAAGTGGTCGAAGTGATGTGGAATGACCCATATGTATATATATATAAAGCATTTTAGAACGAAACGTTGAATTCTCGAGCCTCGCAAACCCTTGAGAAAACCTGATAATATAATTTAATGATCAAAAGATATCAGTCTTCAAATTTATGCAGTAATTATTTTTTAATTTTATTAGCATAAATTAAAATTTTAGAAAACTATATATGGATTAAATGTTTGAGTACGGTTCACTAAAATGAATTAATCATATCTAGAATTGTCGTTAAAAAAAATTCATTAAATTGGCTATGAAATTAATCAACTCGTGTATTAAAAGTGATATTGATAAAAAAAAATTCCAATTATTTGAGTTATTTTTGAAATTTATAAGCGTAAGGATGGTTATGAACCATGAAATAATTTTATACACCGTATTTCCGAGGATCAAAGTTATTCGTATATATTTATTTGCACCACAATAATAACGCTTACGAGCGGCCAAAGATCGGAGACGGACTGAATTCGATATTTTTATATTCTCCTTACTCGTTCCCTCAACAATCGGGTGACCGCAATACACCTGGTGTACACGCGTACGTTTACATCGTATACATATACTTTTAATTTTCTGGATATTACATAAGGAAAATTAAAATTAATTGAATAGAATGATTTTTCGAAAATTAACTAATTAGTTTATCAAAATTGAAAATATTTTATTTTGATTTTACTAATATTTTCATTAAATTTGCTTTTGTTTTTTTTTTTGATTTCTCTATAAATTCCAAGTGAAATCTCCAATATGCATGAAGCACATAGGGATAAACAGATCGATGGATAGACGGATAGACCGAGAGGTTCGATGGGGTATAGATACGAATGAATGGCACTAGTGCGAATCCAACTGTCTCTTCATACGTCTCCCTCAAGTACATACTCGTATTCCATTTACGCGTGACAAACGCCTCTGCCTACTCGACTTGGAGTCAATGCCAACGACATACGCACGTACAGATATGCGGGCGCATGTACACACGCGCGCACATGCACAGACACACAATATCCCGCATTTCTGATCTGTTTAAGCGTCTATTCGATATATGATATAAACCAGGGAGCCAAAGAGGAGTGTGCATGAAACACACACTACCCCAAATGACACTACGCGACAATTCTCACAACCAACATTTTCCAATCCCTAAAATTATTTCAATTCATGTCCATTTCCATTTTTCAATGCGTGAAAAAAGTTTTCCGCTATTTCCCAACCCCTTCGAATTATCGCAATTTATTTCCATTACGATTTTCAGTTCCTGATGCTCGTGTCAGAAAAAAAACCTCTACGCCATTTTTTATACCTTCAAATAATTTCAATGAATTTCCATTTTGCGATGCTTAACAAAAAATTCACCCCATTTTCGAACCCCTGAGTTATACAAATTTCTTTCCATTTTTTTTCATACTTCGATAAATCTTTATTTTTTTACGTATACCAATTGGCTGGGAATAATAAGACGAAAGTACAGTCGAATCCCGTTATAAACATATCCGCTCTTCCCCGCTTTCAACGCGGAAAGCTTCCCCCACCCTGAAGCGTTTTCAAGGTTGGTGGCTAACTACTCCTTATAAGTCTCGAACCAATATCTAATTCGATTTTTCTCAAATCAATCTTTTAAATTATAATTCTTATATACTTTCAATTAATTCATCATTTTTATACATTTTTGGAGGTATTTGAAGATTGAAACAAACAAAAATTCGAAAACAAGAGATATATAATAAGAGAACTATATTTCAATACCGTACTACAAGTTCTATATACTTACTAGTTGTAAAAACACAAATATATATATATCCAGGCAGATCCACTACTTTTCGACCGCAGCCTGTGCGCTTGGGTCAGCGATTTGGCTGCCGATTTTTTCCAAGAAAGTAGGTTATAAAAGAAGACGATCCTCCAAATTTGAACTCAAAATAAAGAAATTTGATGGCTGTAGACATTTTTTGAAATTTTTAAAAAGTAATTTTTTATCTGAAGCTCTATGAAGCATAAAGACTCGAATGGAGTGACATTTCTCTTTTTTAATCTTGTATTTTCAAGAAAAAAATAATTTTTACTTCAAACAAAAATGCGCTTAAATTAGCACCCTTTTCTTGAATTACTATTTTCACAAAATTTCGCGTATTTTTGAAACGCTGCCGGGGCAACAATTTTCCAAGTAGACGTCTTTAAGATGGCTCAAATTTTTTATCTAGGTACATTCTATCATTACTTACATTAATTTTTAAATATTACCACGTACCTTTTTATACGCGGCCTCTCAAATCTGATTGATTTCTGAAAAATCGCTGTTTTCAGATAGCTGTAACTTTTTTCTATTAGAACGAAATTGTTTGAAATTTTCAGGGAATATACTTTATTCTATCCCCAAACAACACTAAAAATTTCAAGAATGGGTTTGAGCTGGTTAGCGAGTTGTAAATTTTTTAAATGTTCAAATTTCTCGCATTTTTTTACATGTTTGTGGCATTATATTAATAATTTTGATGTTTAAAAGTGATAATTTATGATGTTCATTTGAATGATTTAAATTTTATTCAAAATGATAATTCATTTTTTTCATGTGTATGGCAATATTGATAATGCCATAAACTTATAGAAAAATAAGAAAAACTTGAGCATTCAAAAAAATGCACAGCTCGCTAACCAGCTCAAACCCATTCTTGAAATTTTCGGCATTGTTTGGGGATAGAATAAAGTATATTCCCTGAAAATTTCAAGCAATTTCGTTCTAATAGAAAAAAGTTATAGCTATCCGAAAACAGGGATTTTTCAGAAATCAATTAGATTTGAGAGGCCGTATATAAAAAGGAACGTGGTAATATATAAAAATTAGTGTAGGTAGTGATAAATTATACCTAGACGAAAAATTTAAGCCATCTTATAGCCGTTTACTCGAAAAATTCTCGCCCCGGCAGCGTTTCAAAAATACGCGAAACTTTGTTAAGATAGTAATTCAAGAAAAGGGTGCTAATCAAACCGAATTTTGGTTTAGAGTGAAAAACTATTTTTTTCTTGAAAATACAAGATTAAAAAAGAGAAATGCCACTCCATTCGAGTCTTTATGCTTCATAGAGCTTCAGATAAAAAATTACTTTTTAAAAATTTCAAAAAATGTCTACAGCCATCAAATTTCTTTATTTTGAGTTCAAATTTGGAGGATCGTCTTCTTTTATAACCTACTTTCTTGGAAAAAATCGGCAGCCAAATCGCTGACCCAAGCGCACAGGCTGCGGTCGAAAAGTAATGGATCTGTCCATTATTTATTAAATTAAATTTATTATATATTAAAAATGTGCGCGGCTGCATGATCACATACTAACAACAATTGTCTTGCGCTTATAGCGAGTAGTCTCGTAAAAATTCGATAGCACGCTATATTGGGGATGCCTAAACACATAACAATTGTCTCGCGTTTATGGCGAGTAGTTGGTCAAAAATTCGATCGCGCGCTATAGTGGAGGGACCGTGTTTCCTGAAAAAATTTCCCCTACAGCCCTTAGGCAGGCTTATAACGGGATTCGACGTATTGAGAGCACTAGAAAAAATGAAAATTTTAATGACAAAAAAAATTGTCTCAATAAAATAATAATTGTTTCACCTATATTGAAACTCGAAAAATGATTTAGTCCTCATTAAAATAACGGCACACAATCAATTGAATATTTCGAAAAGATGAATGCAGACATAGCGAAAAAAATGGTTTACCTGCAATCGTATCCATTGGCAATCAGGATAATGGGTATCGAGGAATTACAAACATGGCTGTATTTGTATATGTATGTATATGTATGGAAGTCCTGGCTCTGTATCACGAGATTTCCTTACTATACGCTATCGCGTACTAATAATAGTGGTGAGAAGGTATCTAATTCGCCTGCTTATTCAGATCATGCCACGTGCACATCCCATGCACTATCTCAAACCTATTATACGCATAGGCATCAGCTATATGTGCACGCATATATATATATATATATGTAATTGAATAGGATATAAATGCCAATGACGGCGATTGGTAAATAAAAGGGCGAAAGTCCAACGAGTCTAAATCTAATTGGATGTTACACATTACCTGCTGTACGAAAACAGCAGACACAAGTATTAGAGGATCATGAAAAATTCGAGCCCAAGCTGTGGACGATAGGGGATCGAAATTCTGAAAAGAAAAATCTTTTGCCAAATTGCTCTGGGACCCACCGTTTCCGAGATATTAATTGAATATAGCGCAGCAAATTACGTAATAAGCTGATACGATGCGATAAGACTAGTGCCCACTCCGTTCTCTCCCTCCGTACTCGGTCGAATTTGCCATCACCAATTCCTAAATATCTCATTGATGATACACATTGTAGAAAAAAGTGACCAAATAGCCAAGAACTTTCTTGTTCGGGATATCGCAATATGCATCATTATGTACCGTTTGGATATTCTATTAGATACGCACTTTGTCTCTCATCGGCCCCCATCGAGGTATCAAGGTTTATACCTACTTAACGCATTCAGCTCTCCCTCTATTCCTCTCGTAATCGCTCATAGGCTACTGATTCCCAAGGCTTTCGCATTCTCGCCTGCATCCTCCAAGATAGGGCCCTTTAATAGCCATTCGATGAGATCAATAAACCTCTCCCCTTCCCCCATCTCCCTCATATGCCTAGAGAGATACACACGAAGGACTTAAGGTTCTCTGTTGGGTGTTTGGCAAACGACGAGAACGTACAGAGGCTGTGCACGAACGATACTTAAGCGATCCGAACTATATAGAGAAAACGGTTCGTACGAACTCGTTACCTCAACGAGTTATGTGTTTCGAGTTTCAACGTTGCAAAGCAATAAAGTCGAACGAACTAGTTGACGTTATTTTTCTCTCGAATAAACAAATTAACAAATAATAAACATTTATATCAACACTGAGCCAATCAACGTGGTTCATTCGTGCCCAGGTCTATTTAAGCTTCTATGATTACTATAAAACTTGTCGCCCTATCTTAGTCGGTATCTGTCCTAATTTTGGAAATATTTTGGCGTAGTATTTCAGCACACGACCCTAACTAACTACACGAATTATTTGAAATTTGGGTAAATATTTACAATCACGGCTTCCGCTCAAAACTGCTCCAAATTTTTTTTAACCATTCTTACGAATATAAAAATGATGTAACAATAATTTTAGAGGTTTTTTTATATATATATATTATAGTTTTTTAAATAGCGATGATTTTTTTTATCAAATTTTTTTTTTTCGAATTTTTTTATTTTATATTTATCAATCACTGTCGCTATTATCGTCGTCATTGATTGTTTGAAAAAAATCCTTTATCGCAATAACCAAACCGTGAATGCGTTCGGTGTGATTCGGGAAACGTTGGCGGTATAAAAATTCGGTAAATATTTAGAAGCGGAGCTTTCCCGAAAAATTGAACGTTGGATGAAAAATTGGTAAAGGATTTTTTGGAGATTTTTTTGATTCGTTTAAATTATTCGTTAATTTTTTTTTTTTTATCAAACTCCATATATAGAATGGAGGTAGATTTTTTGTTTGGATTTCGATATATACGCCCTTAGAACCAAGTTTTTCTGAGATATTCAGAGAGATCCGACTCGAAATCTCTTCAATTCGATAAATCGAATGGCCGCGTGGCTATAGCCATGAGATTAATCCGCCGCTTGGGGTGGGATATTGAAGGATTTATATTTTATTCAAGGGATGTGACTCCGACTTTCGTGGAATCTACGGGAAAATCCCTGGCGCGCGCTCGCGCCTTCTCTCCCGCGAGCTTGCATCACGAAACGAAAGCTCAAAAGCCCCGAAGCCAATGAGAGTAAAAAACGAACGACTCATCATGGAGACGACGACGGCGACGAGCGACGACATTGCGCATATAGATGGAATCGTTATTACGAAAATCGACTTTTAAATTGCAGCTAAAGATCACCAGGAACTAGACACTCGGAAGCTCGACTCAACTTAATCCTTACGGTACACACCGGGGTCACGCGTGACCCCAGTCTTTGTTAGTTTGCGTTGTGAGCTCGTAGGAAGAGCATTTCAACTTTTGATTGTCTAGTGGGAAAAATCTTTACAAATATACCGATAAGATTTTACATGTCCCGTAGTTACTTAGATTGCGGTTACTACGCCAGTGCCTTGAACCTCTTGAGAGTGTTGAACCTCTACTTTGAGATAACATCCGGGTTGAATGGAATAATTTATAAGAATGAAGTTGAATATTTTGACGTTGTACCGCGCCTTTTACTTTCAGACTATTTGGGCGTAGACTGTATCTCCTAAATAAATAAATTTTTCATGAACACGTTGCTTAGAGTCTATATTTTCGATTCACGTACGATTAATATCAACAAAACTATTTTTTTTTTTATAATTATAGTTGAAAGAACGGTTAGGGTCAGCCGTGACCCCATATGTACGGAACGTTGGAAATTACATTACATTACATCATTACATTTAAATTCAAGTATTAATTTATACGCTGACTCGAGTTGGACTGAAATCAAGTATCAATTCATATTCTGACTCGAGTTTGAATCAAAGTTCGCTCAACGCGGATATAGAGCCTCGTTTTATCCTCAATGTATTTCCATACCGAGAAAACTTTGAGGATCCAAACGTCCGTGAGTATAAATACGTACATAAAGAAATAAATAAATATAAATACTCAAACGTGAGTATGCTCCGAGGTAAGTAGGAAAATATCCACTACGAAAAAATAGAAAAATATTTTTAAAAACCAGGAAGCTCTTGGAATTCGTCTAACGAACATGGGTGCTTCCTTTAACGCGTGTCTTACAGTGAAAATTCCAAACTCCTCGATCCCCAGGGTGTAGTTGGAGCAGTAGCTCAAACCGTTCGTGCTCTCATGGCCTCAGCATCCCCGGTACGTTGAGAATTTTCTTGTCTCTCTCACTCGCTCTAACACCCTCTAAGATGCGAGTGTTCCGGGAGTAGTTTGTCAGTAATTAGTTGCACGAGTTTCACTACCTGCCTACACTATCTCTCTCTCTCTCTCTCTCTCTCTCTCTCTCTCGCTCTCACACACGCACGCACACACACGCATACACACTGGGCTTCGTGCACCTGCGCATATTCATATATGTGTTGTGGAAAATACGCGTGTATGTCTGTATTTACGACATCACAGTAATGTTAGGTACGAGAAAGCCACCGCGATAAGGATTCGCAAGAGATTACTAAATAATATTGTCCTGCATATATCTCGAGCATAAATGTATATAAATTCCCCACGTATTTACGTACCTCCGTAATAGACGAGGATGTAAATAGGTATAGACATATTGTGCGATCGTTCTCCCAACTGAGAAATAAAAACAATCTCGAAGTTGAAATTTTACAAACGCTATAATATATAATAATACCTACGTATGATATCAACAAGAATGAAATGCCGACGAAAAATTCCACAACAATGAAATGCCCGCTAGGTATACGAATGAAATTTGTTTTTTTTTTCGCTTTTTCTATAGATTATGTGAATGCGGATATTCAACAAGATTTTTCAAATTAATTGCGAATTAATTTTAATTAGCAATCAGTTTAATCCTGCCTTGTGAATATATATTGTCAAAATTTTTTTCACTTCCTCGTTAAGGGTGTTTGGAGGGGTTCAGCATTATTGGAAAAATGTTCGTGATATATAATTGAGAGAGAGAAGAAAAATGACAGGGCTCCAAAATTATCAAATAATTCAACTTTTTTCCAGAATTATTAAGATATTTCACTTTTGACGAATCTATATACACATCCTGCCATTTGAAAATTACCTTTTAGATGCCGTCTCTTCGCGAGACTATCATATAGCGATGTATAACTTTTTTAAAATACGAAAATTTGTCAGTCTTCAACCAGGAACAATATTCATTTAATTACTCCAAATTACTCCATTATGACAATTACTCCAAAATGACATTTTTAAAATTAAAGTCTTTTTATCCTTTTACAAACGTTAAGGGCTGTGAACTTGCCTTAAGCCCCCAAATTACAATAAAAATGATAAATAGGAAAATAAAATGGGCGGAAGGATAAGGAAATGTGTAAATTGTGAATAGGGATTATGCGGGAGGGGGGGTTTGGTTTTTTCGTAACCTCGTTTGGGGAGAGTCAAAGTTCGTATCATCGGAGTATAGAAGGTCTGGAGGGAAAGTCGTAGGATCGATTCACCGGGACGCTTACGCAAATCGTTAAGCCTGTGAAAGCCTCATACCCCCCCGGAGGCACTACGAGAATAGTAACCACCCCCGTGGTACTTGCCCCTAGGAGCGAGCCGGTTGTTCGACCCTCCAAGCGGTTAATTAACGATGGGGAAAGCACCACCGGCCATTGGGTCAAACGTGGTCAGTATTATGTGCCATGGCTCTCTATATACCCCGGTCGGAGCAATGCGAGAGTATATCTCAACCGGTAAAACGTCCATCGGGACGAAGCAAGGGGAACGTTTAATAAATATATATATATATATATATTCATTTAACTGTACCGCCAATTCTGATGGAACCTCCTTTACGATCACTAAATAAATACAAATTTGTATGGAACGTTTCACGCCACGAAATGGCCGAACGATCTTTACGACCCTTTTTTCCCCTAAGTCAGAGGGTTTCGAAAAATCCTGAGAAAAATGAGAATTTTCTTTTAATGAGCATAAAACCGAAATAATTGAAATTTCGTCCTAATTTTTTTCCAACATATATTGAGAAGCATATGGGCTATGTGCGTGTGGGCGGGGTCAATCATTTTCCGACTGTAACGCTCGCGGTGATGAAATGAGGAAATGATTGCAGCCCTGTTTCGTATGTTTAAACACGATTCCTGTCCCCAGTTTTGTAAATATCACGTGCAATCGCGGTAAAAAATATTATTATTGACATCAACGAGGTTCACCAATTGTGAACATTTTTATACGAGTATTTTGTTTACGAAAAAATTCTGGCATGCAGGCGAGCGATCGCAATCGCAACTCAACTAATACATGCTATAACCAAAAATCGTGTCAAATCGGAACGTCAAACTTGACGTATGAGGAAAAAGGAAAGCCTGTCACATCATCTTATAATTTAAATTTGCGACAATCTGGCTTAAGTAACGCCCAATTAAAATTGACATTAAAAAATAATGAGAACTTATCTTGCATATAATCAACTACCAATAATTCACTGAGTTATTAAATAATATATTATTTATACCGTAAGGCACCATCATCCAAAGAAAAAGGCAGCCGTTTTGAAACATGGCCACTTGGCGGCGTTACGAGGACAGTTGCACATAGCCCATACAATCGAAATACATTTCTAAGAAACCGATTTTATGAAAACTTTGGAATAGAATACCCCCCTCCCCTTCTGCCCTGAAGAAAATCATGAATACTTTCGAATTAAAAACAAAAAATTGGTCCATAAAATACGAAATCAGTAATTAATTAGATAATTATTGTGTTTTAATTACTCTCGAATTGCTTTAATCCGAGAATTGGAAAAATTTTCAGAAAATCGTGAAAAAAAAATAGTGAAAAAAAAATTCAACGAATTTTGTAGCAAAACAATTAAGAAAAATTAGACGTTGAAAACGTCTGCGTGAATAAATTGGAAAATTGGAGGTCGAACGACCTGTATGCGGATGGGCGCATGAGGGATCGGGAAAGCGATGGTGCGTTAACGAGTTTGTTCAATCTCGATATGACAGGAGGAGATTCGATTAATACAATATATACGTGCACACATTCGGGTGTCACAACATTAAAGGGCGTATGTACTTGTGAACAAGGGCAAAAATTTGCCAGTTTTTAAATTTCGACACCCTATATATATAGCACACGTATAAATGTATTTCATCGTGTTTTGCGGTGTGCAATAAATGACATAACGCATTGTTTGTTCTGCCATATTTCGAATTGGTTTTTTTTTCTTTTTCTTCATTCCATTTTTTTGTTATTCAAGAAACGACAGAGAGCTCATAGCTCTTTTCGTTTTTTTTTTCGTTTTACGTGCGGAAATTTTTTACTGTAATCGGAACGGACAATATTTGTTTCCATATTTGTTTGTTTTTCGAATTTTAACAGATATTTTGACAAAGGGTTTCTTGTTTCGCTTTTTTCACTGCTCTCACTGTTCTCTCTCTCTCTCTCTCTCTCTCTCTCTCTCTCTCTCTCTCTCTCTCTCTCTCTCTCTCCTCCCTCTCTCTCTCTCTCTCCTCTCTCTCTCTCTCACTCACTCACTCTCTCTCTCCTCATAAACAATTTTCGCCAGCTGAGTTCCACAATGTTTATTTTCGGTACTCATTTATTTTTTTGTTTTTTTTTTTTTTCACGTAATACGAAAACACGTGCGTGTCCCTGTGGAAAAATTTCGTTTGAGGATTTTCTACAACTTTTCGATTTGTTTATTGTTCGCAATAAACAATTTTACTTTTTACGCAATCGAAACGACAGATCGTAAAGAAAAATCGGTCATTTTTTTGCTCGCGGTTCGGCATTTTTTTATCGTTCTCTCGTCGCTCATCTTCTTTTCGCACTTTCACCGAGACATGATTTATCATTTTTTTCTCGTATCGTACATACAGAAAGAAGAGAGGCAGATTTGTAACGATTTTCGAAAATTATGTTTGATTGCTTAAAAATGAAAATTCCTCTTCTTTTTCTTGTTTTTCATTTTGCCGCGAGGGTCATCGAGATAAATTTAATTCAAAAGAGGTCAATACTGATCATACGAATCGTTTGCGTAAAGGAAAAATTGTCGCGTTTTCCGAAATTTCCCCTTTCGTCCAAACACGTGTTTTCCTTTTTTTTCTTGCTTACGCCGCAAATCGAGGACGAAAAAAATCGCATCTGTCGAAATTCGCAACTTCTGTCCTCGATCGAATCCTTAAAAAAATTCACATTTAAAAAAATTTTTTTAATTCCGTGTTTTTTCTCCATACTGAGAAAAAATCTGTGATGTCGGAACGCGATGCTACGTGTCGTAAAATATTTTATCGTTGGCAGGACGTGAAAGAAGAGAAGAAAAAAAAAGAAGTAAATCGAGTCATTTCGTGAATTTATTTCATGGAGGTAATGCAATGTTCCTTTGAAGTTAAAATTTTTTTTCGTTTATTTCTTTCTAAGCGACACGTAGCGAGCGTTTTACATTGGTTTTGCCGACATCGGGGGCGAGGAAGGAGAAGTAAATCTACTGCATAAAACGCTCCGGTAAACGTTTTTTTTAAATTTTTTTCCTTATTTTTTTTCTCCAAATTCTTCCATTTTGTCGCAGCCCCCCGCCCCCCTCCGCCATCAACTTCACCACCACTCTCTTCTCCTCTTCGCGTCTTCGCATAAATACGAATCACGCGAAATACTCCTCCGGACTTGAAAAATAAAGAAAAAGAATTTTCCTATTTTTTCCTTCTCGTTATTCGCCGAAATGTTCCCCCCCTCTCCCGTGCCAATTTTTTTTTGCACTTAAAAAAAATCAGCTCACGCGCCTCTCGAATAGTTCGCATTCGAGTACGAAAAAAAAAAATCGTCACGCCATCGACGAAAAAAAAAAATTTTCTTCTCTGCGAGAGGAAAATTTCGAGATTCACAAATTTTGGGGAAATATTGCGTTTTTTCACTTTCTTTTTTACATTATCCAGCTGCGTTGGTTGGGAGAATAATATTATCTTTATTCTGAATGCAAAAAAATTGGAAAATTATGCTGTTCTTTTTTATTTCTTGCATCGATTAATTCTACGCTTTTGGACTTTTTTAAACCGGAACCAACGAAGGAGCATGTCGGAAATGATAAAAAAAAGTAAATGAATTTCAAGTCGACAAAAAAACCGAAAATTCACCAAAACTCGTAATCTCTTCTCGATAAATATTTCCTCGCTCAGATCTTTATCAATTTTTCATTCTCCTCTTTCCAACAACTATTTTTCCCCCGAATCTCCATATTTTTTCCATTCATTCATTCATAACTCTAAATATCTCACTACAATCTATAAGTTTGTTTTTTAGGCGCATTTTTGCGACGAGTGTACAATTTTAATTACGATCAAACAATTTTTTTTGTATTATTATAACATTGAAAAAAAATTTGTAAAAATTTCAGAGTTTTTTCGAAGAAAATAGAAAATGTTACAACGTGCAACAGAGCTGAAATATCCAAAGGTAACACCAAAAAGAAAAAAGCCATCATTTCATGATTTTGATTAAAAAAAAAAAAAAAATCCATTTTTGCTCGACGCAATAAAATTATACACCGTTCGCGAATAATTGCAAAATATTGTTATTTTTCCACTGGAGAGAAGGGACAAAAAATCTTTAAGAATTAATCGATCATCGAGAGAAACCCTGCGAGGGCGAAATTCATGATCTCGATCGAATTTTTCTTTCTCTCTTCTTCCCTGGAAAACTTGACGTGAGTCAGTGTGAGACGTTTTTTCTCCAAATTTTTGCTAAAATTTCACCGAATTCATTTTTTCTCATCGATCTATTTCGACCAACAAAACAACAAGAAAAAACATCTCTCCAGTCGTTTCATCGTCGTGGAAGAAACTAGCCAAACACGAGGAAACGACAGAGATGTTATTTTTTAGACTCGAGAAATTCATATTCGTCGAAGAGTACAGATTGATATGTATTTTTTTTTCAATTATTCTCAAAATGTACCCAACAACATTTACATTTGATCGATGACGTATTTTAATGATTCTGTTTAAATTATAATATTCATATATATATATATCACTCACACGCACACGCATACACACGCAGGCACGCACACACGCGCGCCCGCACACACACACACACACGCGCGCACACACACACACACACACACACACGCACGCGCACACACGCGCGCGCGCGCACGCACACACGCACGCACACACATAACACTTGTTCTGTTTCTTTTTTTCAATTTGCCAGCTTGCTGTCCTCTCAGTAACGAGTTTTTCACGCGTCGATCCTAAATGTTTGTTTTTTTACATCAATCTCGTACCGAATCCCAACAGCTATATCACATGTTTCTTTTTTTCGAAACGGAAAAACCAAAATTTCGAGCATACGATATTTTTGATATATGTATTTTCTTCCGTTTAATACAATTTACTAGATAAAAAGTTGTTTTTTATCTCCAAAGAGGCATGCTCGAATCCCGAGAGACAAACAAACAATTTTTCATTCCGTAGACCAAGAAGATGGACTGAGAAACGAAGATTTTGTGCTTTCGTAATGTTTTAACGGTGTCTTCGTAATTTTTTTTACTTTCCTCGCTTTTGTTTTTCATTTTTTTTAAGCCAAGCAGTTCTTGTCCCGTTTCACGAAGAACTTGGAGCGTTCGTAAACTCCCGTTAATGAGAAGAAAAAGTAAACAAAAACATTGGGGAAATACAAAGCTTTTTTGATGTTTGGCGATTTTTTGGACAAATTTACGAAATAATTACATCTTGTTTCTCGTCTCTTTTTTATTGTTTGTAAGACTGATTATCTTCTTTTTTTATTCTCTTGGAAGAAGAAAACTTTTGAATTATTTCGAGATTAAAATTTTGCTGGAGGGAAAAAAGAGTGACATTTTTTTTGACTTATTATTTCATGTTTTAATCGAGAACTTATATATCTCTTTTCTTTTCCCTCCAGGGACATTTTTAATAGCGAATTAATTCAAAACTAGCACGATCGTTGCTCGAATTCAGATTTTTTTTCCTCCCTCCTCTCCTCTTTTCTTCTCCCTCCTACTTTCTTTCTCTGCTTCTCTTTCTCGTAAATCTAGGTCAAGTTGGCTGGTGGTCTCGTCGGAATAATGTAGTCATTTTTTTAATTTTTCGCTATTTTTCTCTCTCCCTCTCTCTCTCTCTCTCTCTCTCTCTTGGAGAAAAAAAGCTTTGCAAAGACATGGGGGGAGGGGGAGAGAGAAAATGGCGAACTTACACATGATTTGGCGAATGTCTTTCAGTTTGTTGTGATTCGACAAAAACGATTTTTTCGTCTCGCGAAAATACCCAGGGATCATTTTTTTGTTCATTTTCTACGCCCGCTTCTCGCGAATTCAACTATAATGGTGCTTCAGTTTTTTACGATTACAAACCGAGCAAGATTTTCATTTTAAACTTTTTTTCTTACCACAACTATTTTTCTCGAAATTTCTTCATATCTCTCAACTTTTCGAAACAATTGAAATTTTTGCAATTTTCATTTTAAGAGCGACTTTTCGTTATTTTGACACGAAATTTTTTGTGCCCCCTCCCCCCCCCCCCCCCCCCTTTAATCGCAACTCTATCGTACAATATCGTAACAAGAAAAGAAACTAGAAATTTCAACTCCTACTTTCACAATGTTTTGCTGAACTTTTTCGTTTCTTTTTTTTTCCAAAAATTGTCTCATACCTCGAACTAGAGCGTTAATATGCCATATCACATTATTTACCATATTTCGTGGCCGGAAATGGTATTGTAAATCCAAAAAAACGTGTTGAATTTTTCGGTTTCCACCAAACTCTCGAGATCTTTTAAAATTTTCAATGAGAAAAACAAAATTCGTACGATCCCTCGTAGCGTTTCGCGAAACTCCACCAGCCAATTGTTTATAAAAATAATTGTATAAAACTAATCAATTTTACAAACTCTGAATCTCAATCACAGTATCGTAAAAAAAGAAAAAAAAAACAAGAAAAAGCAGAACAGAAAGAAGAAAGAAAAGAACACTCTTCTCAAATTCATAATTTTCACATCAATTCGGGTTTTCCGTAACTCTGTAAAAAATGGAGAAAAAAAAAGAAAAAAATTCGTCTCGGGTTTGAAAACATATTTTTTTGAACTCAAAAATTCTCCCCAACGTTTCCTTTTTCTTTCCTCTGTCTTTTTCTCGTTCCTCGATAGAAAAAAATCAAAAAAATTTTGGTGATTAAAAGCCTCAGAGTTGTTTTCATGACAGATCAGCAGAAATCAAGCCAAAATCAAATTATTTACGTTTATCTCGAGCGTCGGAAAAAAGTTTGTATCTTCTCGGCGGTTTCTTTGTTTAATTCGGAAGTAATTGTAAGTTGTTTCTTACCGTTTTCGCTTCTTTTCTATTCGGCGATCAAAAAACTCTATCATCAAACGACATTGTATCATTATTATTTATCGTGTATTTGGCGAAATGATCGAGAGTGCGCAAAAAACGAAAATTTTCGTCTTCACTTTTTACGTGTATTCTTTTTTTCTCATATTCTCGTTTTTGTCCGATTGTTCTTTTTTCTTCTCTTTCAAGATCCTAAGGATCCTCTCATAATCACATTTTTACTTCACGCACTTTTTCGTTCTCTCAATATTATTAGTATTATTTTTCCCGCCGAACACAAAAAAGTAGAAGGTTGTATTGAAATTTATGAAGCCTTCGTATAAAAAATGTGTATGTATTATTTTGTTTTCTTTTCTTTTATTTACTCGCACTATTCAAAAATGACGATGTGTATGTTTTTGCTCTTTCTTATTTTCCTCCATTCTTACTTATTTACACGGCGATAAAAATGCAATGATGGACTTTAGTTGAGTTTCACTATTATTTCTTTCTTTCGTACGTATGAATTTTTTGTAAATTTCAAGGCGATTGAGAAAACGATTTTTTTCCTTCAATTTGTTTCCGACGTACAAAAGCAAAATAGTTCCGCCTTGACGCCGCGAAAAATATTCCTAAACCCATTTTTCTACTCCCTCCAAAAGACAAAAAGTATTTCCAAAAGTTCGAAAAACGAAATTTCTACCAAGCCCCATATGATTTTCACTTTCCCGACATATTTTCTTCGAATCGAAGAAAAATTTCCTGGATTTTCGAGCACGAGAATTTGGAAAATAGCCGTACGTTCTATCAAAAAAAATTGAGCAAATCATCGATCGAGTGGCCACAATTTTACAATGTAAAATACGTGTTTCAAAAACCGTAACGTCGTCGACAAGAATTATTATTGAACATAAGAATTTAGGGTGGAAACGAAACAAGGTGTGAATGAGAGAAATGCTCAAATAATTCACGATTGAAGAGAGGAGTGTATGAAAAAACTGTTTTTTTTTCGTTGTTTTTGCTTCTCAATCGCCCCAATGTATATGTGTATACATTCATATACAAATGTGTTTTTCAATATATATATATATATATATATATTCATTTTGAAGTGGATGACACGCGTTTGAAATCGATTTGGACTTTGTTTTCCTGAACGCGTTGTGCTCTTGATAATGGCTTGACTCTAGCTACACGCTTGTATTTGCTGTTTACTTCTGTTTAGTATTTTCTTTTTCCTTTTTTCTTTCATATGTACATCTAAACGTATATATCTATGTACAAGAAATGACTCGCACCGGCACTCGCGCTCACTTCAGTCTCCGAGTTTTGTAGTTTTTTTTAGTGTTTTTTGTTTTTTTTTTATTTCGTCGTGGCCGAGCGCGAAGAGCGGGATGTGATTATCGCGTTGTTTCTTATTTTTGTTTTTTTTTGCCTTTTTCTTTCTCATGCTCGGTAGTATTATACCTTATTTACAAGTAACATATTTAATATTAATTATTTATTTTTTTGCCTGCTTTTGCTTAATACGACGACGATAATTGTAGGTTTTTTTCCGTTCGTTTCTCTCAACCAAATTCGCGCTATTCCTTCCTTCGATCACACTCACACGCACACAATTATTAACGTCCTCCATTCACGATCTACGCTTAATATTTCGATTTCAAATGTTTTTCCTCTTTTCAGCACTGTGGTCTTTTGTCTTTTTTTCTTTACACTGCTAAATCACTCGCACCTCTCGCACGTCTCTTATCAAAGACGCCGCTTTTATAGTAGCTGTTGCTTTATTTCGTGGATCTCTGGACGAATACTCGTTCTTATTCTTCTTCGTTGGAATTAAGTAACGCTGCTTTCTTTTCGAATCTTGCTCCTCCCCCCGCCCCTCCTCCTCGCTACTCAGTTCTTTCTCAAATTCGTTGTTTGGAGCAATTTGTTTTTTTACAGCTTTACTTTTTTCGTGTTTCTCGTCACCCTCTAGAGAATTCACTCAAATGTTCACCCTTTTTTGTCGCTGGGCTTCCGTGTTGGTTTATCGTAAACTCTCCTCATTCGTTTTTTTTTTCTCTCTAATTCGTTGAAAAATTTTCGGTCCGAAAAAATTGCAACCGCGAAAATCACAAAATCACTTTTTTTTCTCCTCCCTTCGCCGCCACCGTTGCCGCTTCTCAGGTGTGTTCGTTTGTTTGTTTTTCCTTTCAAAGCCTCCTACACTTTCCTCTTTAGTTTTCTTTCATACCTTTTTCTCTTAACTTTTGTCTCATTGTTCTTACGTTTGTTTTATTTATTTATTGATTTATTTATTTCGCATCGCTTCACTGACTCGGCGAAAGAAACAGAAATGAAAAGAAATGAAGAAAACACTTTTTTTTCCTCTCGAATAAACTACTTGGAAACGTTACCCTCTTCCATACTACTATTGTCCTCCGGTCTCGCCACGTAAAGACTCGGATCAATAACTTTGGGTATTGGCTTTATCTCCGTACCGAGCTCCTGCTCGATTCGATGCAAATTAAAACGATCCTCGTACGTTATTAGATTAATCGCTATACCCAAATGACCGAAACGTCCCGAACGGCCGATACGATGTAAATACGTCTCGGCCATTTTTGGAAAGTCAAAATTTATTACGACGTTGACAGCTTGCACGTCGATACCTCGGGTAAACAGATCACTGCTCACCTGTGACATTTAACAACAAAAAAATCCATTTTTTTCCTTGATCCTCTATTTTATATATCCGAGAAAATTAAAAATCAGACGTTTTTCAAGTTTTCACGAGAGTCGAATTTTGACTTAAGCTTTTTGCAAATTTGACTAAGAAAATTGATATATATTTTTCAATGAATGCTAGCATTTCAATTTTTTTTAATTTTTAAATTTTTTAAATTTTACAAAAGTCAAATGTAAGCTCAAATACGGCTAAATTCAATTTTATTGGACGTCTTTTCTTATCGGAAAATCGATAAACTTACCAAATTTCTGCACAATCCGGCACGGAAGTCATGGAAAACGCGATTTCGGTGTGCCTGCGCCATTTTCGCGTGTATGTAGTAGCAGCAGTATCCCAAATCTGTGATTTTCTTCGCCAATAATTCGACGCGTTGTGTCGAATTGCAGAAGATTATGCTCTGTGTTATTTGTAACTGAAAATCAAAATAATAATTTTTTTATTACTAATATTGTCAAAAAAATATTTAAATAAGCATTATGCAAAAGCACATACAATAAAAATAGAACTAATGCTATTTTTTCTCGACTTTATCACTTTTATCAACTTTAGTTGTTCGGTGTTGATATATATATAGAGAAAAAATGGGATTTTTACCTTGGAAAATAGTGTGTTGAGGCAGTGAACTTTCTGGCGTTCCTGGACGAAAGCGTAGTACTGAGTAACACCTTTGAGCGTTAATTCCTCCATCAAGTTAATCTCATATGGATCTCTCAAGTGTTTTTCCATAAATTGTTTAACTGTGAGTGGGAACGTAGCTGAATACAGCAATATTTGACGTTCCTGGGGTAATCTGGCATTCAAAAAAATCACACTATACGTTTTAATAAATTTCTTTAATTCCAAGGAAAAAAACATGTTTGTTAATGATATTACAAATGTTTATATAGGATATAAATAAATATAATTTTTTCTCGCAAGTTTGTTTGGGTATCATAAAATTTGGCTGATTAGGATTATTGAGGGCTCGTAAAAAAATTGTCATACCTGGAAATAACGTGATTCAACATGCCCTTGAAATCTTGGGAAAGAAGCTTGTCCGCCTCGTCCAGTACCAGAATTCTGCAGTGATGCATGTCCGCAACATTCTTGTCCATGAGATCAAGAATTCTTCCAGGCGTCGCAATAATCACTTGAACTATAGAAGCAAAGAAAAATAATAAAAAGAATGAGACCGTGTGATTTGTTATCATATATATATATTGTGCATTTTGTAAATTAAAGTAGTACGAGAGGATGTCTCGTCGTACCTTTTTGATAAATCCTCATGATATCGTCGCGCAAGTTAGTACCCCCAGTCGTAACCATTACTTTTACATCCATGTGTTTCGCGAGCTCGATACAAATTTGGGATGTTTGGAGCGCCAACTCTCTGGTGGGCACTATTATTAATGCCTGAATTACATCTTTTTGTGGGTCAATCTGTAAATTAACAAATATTCAATTAATATTTATCCATTTTATTAACCATTTCATTTATTCAAAAGGGTTGATCGAATATTGCATGTTTAATCTTAAAAATGAACCGTTATCATCGAACGCTTGACAATTCAAAGGCTCAATACGAAAGAACATCAGTTTTTTTTCCCTTTTCTTTAATATTCACTGATTGAACTTTCTTACTTCGTTTCATTATCAAACAATTATCTCTGTTTATCTGTAACTTTTTCAATTATTCATTTTAATTAGTTATCAGTAGAATAGATATGTTTATTAATTGATTTGTGTTTACATACCTGTTCGAGGACTGGGATCGAATACGCTCCAGTTTTGCCAGTACCGTTTTTGGCACGTGCCAAAATATCTTTACCGGAAAGTGCAATCGGTATACTGGCTTCCTGAATTGGTGAGGGTTTTTCCCATCCTTTCTCAAATATTCCCATCAAGAGTTCACGCTTCAGGCAAAATTCCTCAAATTCATTACCGCGCGTATCTGTCACATCCTGAGAAAATCAAATGGAAAAACACCCACAAAAACATGTTTCAATATTAATAATTTCACAAACTATTTATAGCTTTTATACATTTTTAAAATTCTATTGACATATTTAGTATCTGTTGTTTTTTATTTTAAATGCTCACACTAGTCTTGACGCGTTTGTCCTTTGGTGGAATTTTTAGTTTAGCCTTCCAACCTTCGTCGTCCATTTTTTCCAGCTCCACTTTTGGACCCAGACCAGAATTTAGCATGTGATTCGAGTTCATATGCGTTTCGGTCATCATTTTCGCACAATTTATCTTTTTCTTTTATCTGCAAATATCCAATAAAATAAATAGCATTTAATACAAATTTAATTGCTTATTCCTGTTATTATTTATTACAATATTAATAAATATTCTTCCCCACAAATATTATATTATGCATTAGTTGGAAAAACTCATAACTGTGCAAATATTAAGAAAATTTTCAACATTCGCTAATGAAAACTATTTTTTCAACTTTCTTTTTTAATAAACGTATAACCAAAAATCTAGTAATTGTCATTGATTATTATGGAGAATTTTGATTCGAGAAATGATATCAAAGAAATTCATCGTTCGATTCACAAACTTACCGGACGTACAAGAAGAAGGAGAAAGGTCCAAATAAATTGAGCAACAATTTAAGTTCCCCCCCAGAGGGAATAAAGGAAAAATAATTTTACTACAAGGGATTATCGGCTACAATGAAATTTGACCGCCCAAAGTGTGAAAAACAATATAAACTGCCCCATCTTCGTTCGAGCATCGGAACAATGGAGTACCAAAAAAAAAGTAAACAACAGTCACCTCGACACAACTTTGAAGCTGCTTTGAAACTTATGGTAAGCAGTTTTTCAATGTTTTCACAATGCAAACTTTCTCAGAATCAAGGATTATAATCTCTCTATTAATATCACATAAAACTTATATTACAATATTGTCCAAAAAATAAATATCTCTGAAAATCCCTCAAAAAAATATAATTCACAAAATTGACGAAAAACGTTGCAAAAAAAGTTTTACAATTACATTTTTGTACTTTTTCCAGTTCTTACAAGTCCCGAAAAATATTTCTGATCCAAATTTTGAGTCTCGAAAATCCATCGATACTATCAGAATTATCAAAAAAAAATATTACTAAACAAATATTTGTTGGCTTTCTCGTATTTTTTGTCAGGTCCTCAAACAAATTTTATATTATCCAAATTCCAAATCTCCAAAATTCATTAAGTCTACAAATATTAACAAAGAATCTCGTGAAAAAAATTATTTTGACTTTGTCGTGTATTTCCGTTTTTTTCGTATTTCCTAAAAACATTTTCATAATTATATTTCTTTTTCCTCGAGCTCCCAAACGAATTGAAGGTTGTGCGAATTTCGAAAATCAAAAACCCAAAATTTAGTCGCACAGAACGGCAAAATGAATTCAAAATTACAGCATATAACAAATAATAAAAAACGCGATTGTTTGCGCGGCAGCCATGTTAATAGCCAAAACTAGCAACAAGAAAAAAAACAAGCCGCAAACTCGAGGATTTTCGAAAAATGTCTCAACAATATTTTGCTTCCGTATGGAAACTCGAAAAAAAAAAAAAGAAAAAAAACCGTGGAATAAATAGGTAATCTAACCTGAGTTGCTGTAAACAAAATTTCGTACTCGACCAGAAAAAAACTGACTCGTTCAGTAACGAGAATTAGAAACGAATGAAACAAAGTAGACACGAAAAATGGGACTGCCGAATTTGCCGAGTTCAAGGGAGAAAGAAAGAGAGGGAGAAAGAGAGAGCGCAACACCGTTAACCCGAATTCCACGAACTTTGATCTCGGAAGATCCTAAAAATAATCGCAATTGAAGTCGAGCGAATAAATAAAGGTGAAAGATTGAAAATGGCAAGATATAGATAAGAATAATAGTAGATGGAACGATCGTTGGCTTACCTCGATAAGGATGGACGTCGATGCCGAGGGAAGCGACTCAAACGAGAAACAAAACGACAAAATGGCCGCCGTCTCTCAATCTTTCTCTCTCTCTCTCTTTCTCTTTCGCGCGCAGACTGTGTCCAAATTTTTTCTGATCGTTGAATTATATCGCTATCGAAAATCAAGAATTACCACAAAATTCTCTTCGAAATCACTGAAACGGCTTCGGCCTCCGAAAAAACAAGACCCGACACGTATTTCCAACGTACTCCTCTTCACCCCGCCCCTCCTTTTCTTTAAACTTTTCAAAGTTCTGAACGCATTTACCCGT
This sequence comes from Rhimphoctona megacephalus, assembly GCA_963989365.1. Taxonomy (NCBI): domain Eukaryota; kingdom Metazoa; phylum Arthropoda; class Insecta; order Hymenoptera; family Ichneumonidae; genus Rhimphoctona; species Rhimphoctona megacephalus. Next base: position 28,764,237 of record OZ022420.1, on the reverse strand, counting down.
GTCTGGACTAAAAAGCAAATGGTACCTTTTTTTCAACTTATTTTTATATTTTTTATATTTATATATATATATTTACGTACATATACATATGTATATGCATATATGTGTATATTTATATCTCGCGATACAAATCGACTCGGCAACTAAACGCACTGCGTCAATGCTTTCTCGCCGCGACAATAATTATTTTATTATTATTACTCGTTGAAATTATACACGATCTGTGTCATCAATGGATAAAAACACTCGAGAAGAATATTCGGTATAACCGTTATCCTGTGTGGCGTTCGTATTATGGTATAGCTCTCAGCATCTCTCTATTCTCTTGTCTTCGACGCATCACACTGAGTGATCATACCCCATGCGCATGCGCGCCAACCTACAAAACGCCCCACTCCGACTTAAAAGCCGTTTTTCAACGAAGCAACACAAATTTTAAAGCGTAGCTTTTTATTTTATTGGACATTTTTGAAACTTTTTCGCCTTCCATTCATCCCCTATGAAATTAAAAAAAAAAACCCTTATTTTACTGGATTTTTCAAAAATCCATAGAAAAAATCACATTCGAATATCAATTCCAAAATTTTAATTGATCCGAAAGCCTGTGCAACGTAATGCATTTTAAAGCATCCTTATTACGCGCACCTAGCGACGAAATTCAAAATCCACGTACGCTCCTCCCCGGAAGTGCCATCATCATTCCTTTCGCATGATTATTCTCCTTCAAATTATTACCAATAACTAATAACAACTTTTTACAGCCTTTATGGCTCAAAACCTAATCTTCTTTGAGAACGTGGACAATTTTTCAATAATTAGGAAAAATTATATTCATTGAAATTGCCGTCTTATTTGCGACGATGTAGGCCGCGTTCCGAATTGCGCTCAAAGCGTACATAGCGTACAGCGTAAAGAGTATTGGGTGCGTTCGAGCGCCGTTTGCAGCAGGGAGAATAGAAAGAAGGAGTGGACACAATATAGGAGAATAAGTGGTGCGGGCGTCCTCAAAATCCCGTCCTGAATTAGTTCTCCGCTCTGCCACCAGTATCGCATGGGCCGGAAAGATCGTAACTATAGTAATAAAATTAGTCCATATGATAAAAGTGACCGTTCTTTCGCGCTTGCGCAGTCTGATCTCAATATACGTATAGCTATAATCACAGCGCCGCCCGTTCAGATTGGGATTCCGTGTACATTTATAAAGCACGCTGTGTCCACTCCTTCTCTCTAGTCTCCCTGGCTGCTTGCACAATTCGGACCGCGGCCGTAGTTCAAAAAATGACGGCGCTGCAGTCGCACATTACGAGAAACCGGCTATTATGATGAGCAACATCCGCACGTCCCCTGAAATCCCATGAATATTTATAGGAAATAAAACTAGTTTGAAAATCAAGAATTGCAAAGTGAAAGCTTAAACATTTCATAAATTTAGCAAACAAAAAAACGTTCAAATAGCAAATATTTTCACTATGCACGACTTATTCATGAGAACTATCTATGGCGGATCCAGTGGGGCGGTAGAGAAACGGAATTTCCCGTTGTTTTTTTTACAAGGATCCGCCAGGGATCTCATTGTCGCCGACGGTATAGCCCTAATGTTTGATCCCCCGATCAAAAAAAAAAAAACGACGAAAAGTTATTTCAACGATAATTAGTCGATTATATTACGGAACAAAAAAAATATTTTTACGTCGTTCCCGTACATTCGAAAGATCGACCGTAAAAAATCGAACAAAACACGCATATATAGATATATTTATGTTTATGTATATAAATATATATTTCTAACAAACATTATTATGATCGCGTCTCTGCGAAGATCGGTATTTGCGACAAGCCTCGGGACAATGTCTCTCCAAATAACGTCGTTGCGAAAATGCCTTGAAACAAATTCCGCAGCGCCATTGCCACTGATGATGACTACGAGTTCTCTGGTGAGCTCGCAAATTAGATCTGCAATTAAATATGAACGCTTTTAAAAAATCAGTTGAAAAAACGTCTCAGTGAGCAAGAAATATTTTTATCGGGGTTTTACGATTGGTCGGTAAATTACCCACCGATGGTAAATAATACAAAGTCAAATGCAATGTGAAATAAAAATATAAATTGTCTGAAATTTAAAGGAAAAATCAAGTTCTCGAGGTTAATCGTACCGGTCAGCGAACGATTTATGACAAACTGGACACTCAAAGGGTCTCTCTCCGGTATGAAGTCTCAAATGACCCTTTAGCACCCAAGGACGATCGAAACTTTTTCTGCAATAAGGACAATAATGCATGGCCTTGTGCCTCTTCCAAGTTGGTCCAGTTTCCAATTCCCCGTTTCCCATTACTGCCATTTCAGTCTCGGGATTTATTTTTTCTCCACAAATTATTTCCGGCGGTATTTCGACGTTAGAATCCGTTTTTTCATTGTTAACCGATCTTCCAGGCCTGCAGCTCTCAGTGACCCTCAATGTTTGTATTATTCCCTCACCGATCATCGTTTCCTGCTCGTAATGTTTCGTTCCGTTGTTCCTCTCACTCAATCCGGTATTTCCCATTGTCGAGAAATCCCCTGAAACTATGGTCTCGTTCTCGGCCTTGTAATAGTGCAATCCAAGCTCACTGGGTATCGATCCGTGCAAAAGCATATTGTTGTCGTTTTTGAAATTGTAACGCGTCATTATTGGTAAGCGTGAATTGTTCCACACGTTTCCTGATTTGGATAGATTGTCGTTTGTGCTTTTGGGCTTCCTCGTTGAATCCAATGTTGGTGGCAATGGCTGTATTTCTTTTTCTGGAAATATTATTAAATTTAAAAATATATATTTTTTATTTTTCAATCGATTTAACTAATGAAAAATCCAAATAATGTTTAACCAAATTACCGGAAAAAAAAAACAAAAAAAATGAAACAATTTACTGGATTTACATATGATCGCGAAAGTTCGAGTTTCCTTTTACGTACAGACAATTAAAAAATAGTCATCATCAATAGTTTTTGTTGTGAAAGTTGAAAAAAATGTTGCGCTTGTTTATTCATTAAAGATGTTTGCTTTGAGCGTTTTTTTTTTTTATGTCGTTCACGAACAAAAGTGCTGTCAAATGAAGAAACAGAATCGCAGGTCGAGAGGACGAACTCTTATTTTTGTTGCCAAGAACTAAAATATATTATGATTGAAAAATCAATGAAATTCATTAAATCGTATTTAATTAATTAACACTTTTCGACATCGGAAATGGAATTTTGTGACATTGTCCCAAAATCTCGAAAAAAAATTGAAAAATATGCCCGGACATACCAATGTTTCTCGATAAATTAATTTCGGAAAGAAATTATTTTAATTGGAGATTAAATTGAATTGATTAATTGTTTAACAATCGCTCGTAGTGAATTTGGTAAATTTTGGCTTCTGTCATCGAGTCACTGTATTAAATTTGTCTCTCATTATTTTTTTAATATTAGTCTTCATACCTGAATTATTCGATCGTTGATATCGTACCATCGATTTGATTAAGCAACGAGGCATTTTTCAATCGAATATTGTTCAATCAAATTGCGGATCACAGAATAATGAGCTCTCGTACAAGTATTACAAATTATAATGGAAAATTTCGTCGCTTCACTGGCGTATGCTCTTGACGCAGTTTGGGCGTAAAATCGGATCTTTTTTGTTTTTGTATTTTTTCGCGGAACAGCTGAATTACAAAGTAGCGCGAATAGGCTGTTGAGCTCTGTGTGTAGTTCGGCACCAATGTATGCGCGGTGTTTATACGTGATCGAAAAAAAAAAAAATAAAACGTATTTTTGATCCTATTCGTCTAAATTTATCGTGAAATCAATTATAAAATTCAAAATTTTTTCCAATCGATTATCTAAGAATTTGGACAAACAAAAAATGAAGAAAAATTTGCATAGTGTACTCCAAAAATACAAAAAAATAAACAAAAACTCAAAAATCGTATTTTCATGAAACTGACGACAACAAAAATAATTAAAATTCCAAACAGTAAAAAAAAAAGGAAAGTACGTACCATGGTAATTTAGCCCGTCCGATGTCGGGTTGGAAAAAAAATCGTAGTAATTCATTGTCTAATGATAGAAATAAATTGGATAAGTTAAATGTCTCGAAAGAAGACTTTAAGAATATTGGGGATTTATTTTATTTTTTATTTTCTTTCGCCTCGACGAATTATTCGAATTCGTCGAGACGAATAAAAAAATGTCTTTTTCCCTCGAGGGCTTGCCAATTAATTGCCATAAATTTCCGGCAGCAATTTGAATACTTTAGGACGAGTTTCGATGTCCGGATGGTCTATCCATCACCAAGTTTAACGTCCGAAACGAGCAAAAAACGGTCGCGGGGACTTTTCCGACGAGACCAATTGCCGAAGACACATCTGCTGCGACGATAGAAGTTTATACAGGTTTTGCCCCTTGGGCAATTGCATTCCCAAGAGTTGTGACGAAAGAAAAACGCGAAAAAACAAAAATGGGTAATTTATCTGTACACAATTTTAAAAAATATCGGACAGATGTATAAAAGAAATTTTTAGGCATAAAAAAAGTGAATAATTTATTTTAAAATAATATTTAAAAACCTTTTTTCTTATATTTTGCGCTCTATAAAACAATTGGTAAAATTAATTGATATATATTGATTGATTAAAGAAGCTAAAATGGTTGATTTCTTTCAGCAATAATGTTTCGCGGAGAATGTTTAAACAAATTTTGGGTTCACGTTGCTACCTACGAATAATTTGTTGAAAAAATATTTTTTCGTAATTTCGTCCATCAGTTACCGCTTGTTCGAGGGACAATGATTTGTTCTTAGGAAACGTTGAATATTTATCGTAATTCTGTCCCAGTTTGAAAGACCTTTTTCCACGAGGATTGAACGGGACTAGCAACTTTGCCAAAAGAGACCCCCGAGACCACTCAGCCTTTACCCAGATCGAGTATAGCGCGTAAAATGACGGAAAGTCGTATGTAAATAAATGGTACGATGGTGGAGAGAATGTCTGCTACCTTCGAATTTCGAGAAATTCCAAATAATAATATAATTCCATAAATAAATAATAACTGTAAACGCATCAATTGCGGAAATAATAATTGTAATTTTCCTTCCATCAAAATGGGGGATGAATTTTTAACATATAAAAGAATCTCTTGAAAAAACCATTCTAAAAAATATTTGGGATTGTTTAAGTAATTCATGAATCGGGAATCACGAAACAAACGCGGAATGACCTTCACTCTTTGTAGGTAAATTGCAAATAAAAATTTCGAATTCACATCACGAAGTTATTCATCTCTTCCTTGAAGTATTTTATGAAAAAAAACGTCGGCCTGAATTGTAATTGCGTAAATATTGCACGTAATACAGAAAATATAATTGTGTTAAAATTTGTTGTCATCGGATTGCAGAATTTGCATTTTCATCCTATTATTCACTTGTTGCAATTTTGTTGCAGTTCTATTTTAGAAGGTTTTACATTTCTTCATTTTTTTTTTTTTTTCTCGAGGAGGAAAATGCGTTAAGCACCGTAGGAGAGACACACGAGCTCTCCCGTGTGTCTGTTGGCCTACCGACTAAAAACCTCCTCGAGATTCTGTCTCTCTCCGCGGGATGGAAACACGTAAGTATAACTTCACCCCCACGAAGACCTGTCCATCGTTCCGTTCGTGCCAGTTGTCAGTCTTGCTTCTATCTCTATATTCACGTCGTCTTGTCAGTCTTCGTGCACTCATTCATCTACCAGGCATCCATCCTCTTTCTTCCTTCTCAGCAGCAGGACCGTCTCGACGTATGTGGCGATGAGTGTCCATCGGTCCTCGTCTCGTAGCATCAGTCCGATTATATTGACGGGCGTGATGTCGCCGCCGGTCCTCTGTTCCAGGTGTCGTCTCTGTATCGTTCACCTGTCGCACACGAAAAACGTGTGCTCCGCGTCGTCTCGTGTGTGTCCTCAATATTTGCAGTCCGCTGTCCGTATACCTTATTTCCCATATCCCGTAAATACTTTCGAAAGTACCCCTGGCCATGCAGTGAGGAACTGGATCGGGTAAAAATTTACCTCCCCAAAAAGTAAACGCCTCCCCAAATCCCCATTCCATCCAGCACGGTCTCAGGTCGCGTATCAATCGTCTTGTCCACCGTCCATTCGTTTCACTGGTCCAGCACGTACGTGCCAGTACGTCAGCGTCTTCTCCCTTTCGCGTCTTGCCGCGTCCTTCCTATCGGTCGCTTCGTCTCGTTCGTATATTCGTTTCCGTTCTGTGGCCAGTAAGTCTGTAGGAATCACGCCCGCCGCCACCAGCAGTACCGCCTCGGATGAGGATAGCGTGCGCCTGTAGGCGCACGCTATCCTCAGTGTCCCCTGTCTTTGTACGTTCGCGTCATCATCTTTCTGTATTTCTTGACAGCCCAGCGCGTCTGCCCATACCTCTGCATCGTAGAGGAGAATAGAGTGGCACGTCGTCATAAGCAATCTCCGTGCGTATGGCAATGGTTTCGGTCCATGTGCGTTTGCCATTAGGCGGCTAAGCGAAGCGACCTTCGCCGCCGCCTTCTCGGCCGTCCGTTTGATATGAGGGCAGAAGGTCAGCATCGTATCCAGGGTCACCGCCCCTAGTCTCTATTCGTTCCGTCCCGACTGTCATCGGGACATTCTCCTGACTCTCCTCATGCCTTGGTTCAGCGTCAGCTGCGCCAGATCCGCACTGCGTTCCACAATCACCACCGCCGCGTCATCGGCGTAGCAGGCGACGAGTGATGCGTTACGCGGCATTTCTAGCCTCAGCGGGCTGTCGTAAAAGTCACGTTCCACGGGTCTGCTGGTCCCGGGTATCGATCCTTGCGCGACGCTCGCGGTGATACTACTGGTCACTTGTCCTTGTTGCGTCTCGTACGTGATGTGTCTGCGTCGTTGAGATAGTCCCCCAATATTTGGTACAGGTAGAAAGGAATCCGAAGGGGGTCTTTCAACGCTCTCGGGATGCCCCCCCCCCCCACCCGACCGAGTTGAAAGCGTTCCTCACGTCCAGAGTCACCAGTATCGCGTTAGGGGCCTTGCCGCGTGGCGGGCTTCGTCCGTCTTTTTAAAGGTCTCGATGACCTTACGGACTGCCCCTATCGTCGATCGCCCTTTGCGAAAACCGTGCTGGCTTTCCGAGAAATCTCCGGCCGCTCTTATCGCGTCAGTCGTGGTCTCACAAGGAAGGTCGCACAAGGAAGGTTATCTTACTGTACCGCCCCGACAACCTGGGTCGAAAAAATTACATTTTGTAGTTTACAAAAAAGTATAAACCCTCACAAAAAATGAGCTGCCCACCTACATATTTAAGGGATGAAATTAATTCCTCAAAATCGGTGGTTTTATCGTTTTCCGCTGATATCTTCAAAACCAAAATAGATACGGCAAAAGTTTTGAATAGCAAAGTTATTCATTTTTCAGTGCTCTGCAATAATATGCAATTGAACATTATATAGAAAGTTTTTATTTATTCTATTTTCATAAAAAAACTTGTTTTTTGTATACATTTTTCTTCGTGCGATCATCACAAATGTTCTTATTTTACCTGAAAATTTTACAAGATTGATAAATATGACAAACGGGAAATGTTTACTTATACATACATGGGTTAAAAATATCCGGGTATGCTGTTTTACCCTTGTCTTTGAATAATTATAAATCATTTACTTCTAGTTCAATGTTGTGTATCCATTTTAGTACAAGCGAATAAGTATCAGATGATTTTTTCCATTTAAAATAATTATTTTATATTACATGCCCTCATTTTATTAACTAGAAATTTTTAATTCATGTATTACAGCTATTAAGATGTAATAGTACTAATGAAAAGCAGGAGGAAAAAGCAGGTCATGCACTTATCAGTTTCTTCACTTTCGTATTATGGAATTTATTCATTACAATAATGATACTCATCCTCAAAGAAGTGTTTGAGACACAAAAGTTTTTTGCACCACGAACATGTTATAACAGCTAAATCACCACAAATGTGACATCGTGGTTCCGAATTATCTCCAAAACCGAACGTCACCGGATTAATGAACTCAGGGGGTGCTTTTTCTATGTAGCCACTTTTGTACCATGCATATTTTAACATATTAATGTAACGCGGAGAACACAGTTGATTGTGAACAAGTGACTGCAGCTTGATAATATTATTTCTTGAACGCAGATTTATATCACTACCGGAAAGAATTACTACATCTGAAAAATGTCTAACAAAATTTTTTCGTATTCGAAAACCAAACGCATCTAATGGTTGTATTTGTCCTGTTGTTCCTTTCGGAATAATTTCTAATACGATTTTTTTGTTAGGAGGAATTACTACATTAACTACTTCTGGACAGCGTCCACTCCAGGAGTCGATTACAAGCGCACTGTTTTGTCGCCAACATTCGGAAAATAGATTTCGGTTAGCCACTGTTTGAAATGGATCTGTCGAAAAAAAGAAATATTTAATTTGATTTGGTTTGCAATATTCAATTTGCCGCAAGAATGTATAATTTGAATAGTTCTTACCTGATGTTAACTTTCCGGATTTCGATGCCGAAACAAAAAGGTTTGTGGGTTTGAATAACGTTTTTTCTACGCGTGGGCCAAAGTCACCACCGATTTCTTTTAATACAAGATATAACGGCGAAAGTAATTTTCCATCGGCGGATATCGTTGGTTGAATCGTATAAGAATGAGTTGTTGAAGATACGGATTGAACAACGTATTCAATTTCTTTTGATCCTTGGTTTGCAAGAGTGCGACCGGAATGCATTTCAAATTGAAATCCACTTTGATCCGGATTTTGTAAACCTTTTCCAGACTAATGTCGTTGATAACAGATTTAACGTTATTTATAAACTCTTCAGCCGTTTTTATAAGATCTTTTGAGTCTTCTAAAGTTTTCCGGGTAATAAATTTTGTAATTTTTCGAGACGTAATGCGATGTGCTCTTTTGAACTTATTCACCCATTTTTTTGACGCCGTGAATCGTGCATCGGAATTCATGAAATTTTTATGCGCGATCAAAGCCCATCGTCGCAAATCAATATCGTGTACGATCTTATCGCACATTCAGTTGCTTCAATGAAGCGATTTAAAGTATATTGAGATATTTCATTCAATTTTTCTTTATAAGTCCCACCTTTATTTATTTGATGAGCCCAACGCTTGAATTATGTTTTAGATTAATTACTTTTCTAAAACGGTGTGTAACCGTACGAATATTTAATTTTTTTGTTTTTCCACTTTTCCACAGCTTTCTTTTTGTAATCGAATGAGAGTTCATCTTCATTTTTTGTACAGTGAGAGTCATCTGCCTCATCAGATGAAATTGAATCCCATTCCAATACACTGTCTTCTATACTTTCAGGCTCATGGTGTTTGAATTGTTCTTGAAAATCTAAGGTTTCGTCTTCTTTAATTTTGTTTATGCTTTCAATGAAAATTTCTTTAATTGTATCTACTAATTTCATTTCACTCTCATTCACTGGTGTTTCGGGCAAATTTATCATCATAAAATAAGTCAACAAAATATTTATGACATTCACTGGATTGATATGCATTTTTGGAAAAGTTCAGAGTATTCAATACGTACTTAACACTGCACTCCTGTAACCATGCAGAGAACTTTAATGAACGGAAACCGTCAATACTAACTTAAATGTGGCAACAGTCAGTTTATATAGAGCCTTATCTTTTACTGATATGTCGATATTAAACTTTATAGATACGATATCATGGAAAAATAAAACGTATTTTAACAAGTCCCCCTCATAGTTTGATAATGATAAGAACATCTCATCAGTTCAAATCTATAAAATTTTTTGCGTTTGAAAAATATAACTCTCCGGTTTAATGGGCTCTTGAGAGGGGAAAAACCAATGTAGATTGACATCATTGAATTTTGAGTCGAAACAATTATGTTTATTATGAAAAAATAGAGAAAAATGTATAAAAAAAACAAGTTTTTTATGAAAATAAAATAAATAAAAAATTTCAATATAATTTTCAACTACATATTATTGCAGAGCACCGAAAAATGAGTAACTTTGTTGTTTAAACTTTTGCCGTATCTTTTTTGGTTTCGAAGATATCAGCAAAAAACGAAAAAACCACCGATTTTGAGGAATTAATTTCACCCCTTAAATATGCAAGTGGGCAGCTCATTTTTTGTGAGGGTTTATACTTCGATGTGAACTACAAAACGTAATTTTTTCGACCCAGATAGTGGGGGTACAGTAAGGTAACCTTCCTTGTCAGTAACAGTTCGTATACTTTGCCCGTCGTATCCAAGAGACTCAATGGTCTGTAGGAAGACGGCATATTGGGATCTCCCTTACTTCTGCTAAGGAGAACCAGTCTTGCCGTCTTCCAGCGCATGCTGAAAGTCCCCGTCTTGAGACATTGATTATACATACCCAGGGGTATCCCGGGCCTGAGGCGAGCCATCAGTCGCAGGATCTCCCCGCCGGATATGCCGTCTGGTCCCGGTACTTTCCCCATTTTCAGTGAGGTCGTAGCTCTAATAAGCTCCTCCTCAGTGAAAACAGAGGCCTTCGGTCCGTCACCTCTTCCCGCGTCGGGTGAGTCGGGAAGAGACCGTCGACAATCCGTTTCATCTTTCATTTCTTCGTTACTGCAATCATAATTGAATTTATGTGTAATAATAATTTTATATTATTGTTTATATCGTCAATTTTCGTTCCAGTCAATTTCAAATATGCTCGATATGCTAAAACAATAATTTAAAAAAAATCAATCAGCGAAATCTGGTATTAAAAAAATGGTCACTTATTTCAATGAGACACGATGGATGGAATTATATTGTATCAATTAATAGATTACAGGTCGTGATATTTCATTCAAACTTAATGGGAGGACACCTATATCGATCCAGGTGTCTCACATAGATTTTGTTTTCCGTTAAAAAAAAAAAAGAGGTCATCCTTAAATAGCGATAAATGGGCAGCTGCATCCGAACAAGAAACATGTTTTAATCCTTTTAGTGAATTTTAGATTCCAGAAAAATCATAATTCTATCCAAGAATCATCGAAAATTCTCTGTGACAATAAATATGCCTGAATTACTTTTTTTAATCGTGCAACTCGGTTTTATTCAAAGTTTCAATTGATGCAGTATCAGTCGTCGTATGATATAGTAAACAATAAAAAATTGCCCTTGGATTTTTTGCGCACATCAAGAATTTTGTCTTTTTTTTCTACTCCTTGAGGTCGCAGAGAGCTCTTCAGAGTGTTTTCTTAATATTCAGGCGGTGATCCAATGAGTCAAGTTATTTAAGTGGGGGAGTTAAAGACCAATTCTTTACCTCGAACTTTCTGTTAAGAGATTGATCACAGTTGACAATAGGAACGAGCGGTCGATAGTGCCTACCGGATCTTGGACAAAAATTTATAGGACTCTTCGCACATTCATACACAAGTCCAAAACTTTGTATTGCGTTTATATTTATTTTGATAAAATGGTGATCGGTATTACTGTAATTTCGTTCGTCGCTATTATTTTTTGCACGATCGTCGCTTTCTTCTTATTTCATACTCAAAAATTACGCATGCACCGGAAAATAGCCAAGTTTCCTGGTCCACCGACGCTTCCGTTCATCGGGAACGCTCATTATTTCATCGGTGATTCAAGCAGTGAGTGAAATTCTAATTTTATTCTTAAGTGTTTCAAAATTTTCGAACGCTGCATCTAAATACTCGAAATATATAAAGAAAAATCTTCTTTAGAATATTTCCTACTTCCGCTTGAGAGCCATTTTTCATCGTTCATCTAATATTACATTTTTGTAATCAAGATATTCCAATTAATGAATCATTTATATGTTTATAGGATTTTCAAATCTATTTTTTTTTATTATTTACTATTGACATTAATGGCTAAATACATTGCAGATATTTTGGATAACATCACCAAGTTGATGGACTCTTATCCTTCTCCATTCAAAATTTGGCTGGGCAATCGACTTTTTTTTGGAGTTTATGAACCGGAACAATTGAAGGTATGGAAACAAAAAAAATGATTGAAAACAAAAACAATGATGGAAGAATTGAAAAAAAAAATCACTAAAAGTGTGATAAAAATTTGAATTTTCGAAAAATATATTTCAGGCTGTTTTTCTGAGTCCAAAAACTATCGAGAAGGATACGCTTTACCAGCTTGCAAATCCTTGGCTAGGAAGCGGTTTATTTACGGCACCGGGTGAGTTTTCGGTCTCTCTCTCTCTCTCTCTGTCTAAGTGCGAGTGAAAACGTGCTTCAGTTACAAAACGTTCAATTATCCCAGCTCCGGCACTACTCGCGGCCATTTATTATACGTACGTACGTGCCACTGATCGAAAAATCATTCCTTCATGGGGGGCCATACAATTCGATCCACGTAAATCCCTCTCCATTAGATATATTGACGACATTTATAAAAATAAGTAAACAAATTATTATTTGATTTATTTATTGAAACGTTTTTAAAAGAAATTATCGAATTTCCTTCAACAGCTGACATATGGCGAATTCACCGTAAATTAATTGCACCAACTTTCAATACCAAAATACTGGAATCTTTCGTCGAGATATTTGCTAAACAATCGGAAATTATGACCAAACTGATGAACAAGGAATTGGGAGGCGGAGATTTCGATGTATTCGAATATGTTTCTTTGTGCACACTCGACATTGTCTGTGGTATATGAATAAAAAAATAAATATTACAAATTAAATAAAAGGGCAATTGATTTAAATTTCAAAATTAGCATGGTGAAAAACGAAAATTTTGTATTTAATTATAGAAACTGCTATGGGGGTTACAGCACATGCCCAAGTAGAAAAAGACAGTCGTTACGTACATTCGGCAAAAAGGTGAAAGAAAATTTTTGTTCAATTCCAAAAAACTTTTAGTTTTCTTACTTCGAAAATTAATCCCTGTACCTGAAAAATGAAATACTCATTGAATTTTCAATGTGGTACCGCATTATTTATTAAAATCGAACATAAATTAACTAAAAATGACACAATATTTATTTTCAGAGCTTTCGAAATAATTTGGCAGAGGGCTTTCAATATATTGTTGCACTCTAATTTCATATTCAGTTTAACAAAATTGTATCGTGATCAACACGAGTGTATTAAATATTTGCACGGTATGACAACTGACGTAATTCGACGAAAGAAAAATGCGAACGAAAGAACCGCGTCTCATTTGGAGAACGAATATTTAGGTATGCAAAGAACAATATAGAATTTGAGTAAACATTTTTGGGATCGTTGAACGAAACGAAAGAGCTATACATATAAATTCGTGTTCCAGAAAAAGGATCGACGACGAAAAAGGCTTTTTTGGATCTGTTGATGGAACTGTCGAACGAAGGTACAAAATTTACAGAAAAGGAACTTGAGGACGAGGTTAATACGATGATGATAGCGGTAAAAAAAAAATAATTTACTAAAAAAAATATCGTTGATAAAGATCTATAAATTGTTTATTTAGCAACGAAAATGACATTTTTTCCCCCTCTTGACATATCAGGGCAATGACACAACGGGAACGGTCAACACTTTCGTCTTGTTTATGCTCGCGAATTATCCCGAGGTCCAAGTGAGTAAAGCACTACAGGGAGTTTCTTTATTTTACAATTTGACTAGTTATAACGCAGTGTTGTGCCCGCGAAGACCGTCACGTGGGGACGAGTTATCGAGGACGGGTATTTTGAGGATTATTACCAATAATTGAGCCAAAACTCCAACTCAATACTTAAAACAAGTTAACGTAGGTTTATTGATAAAGTTAAAGATAAAAATACAAAGTCAAGGTGTTTTTTCCTTGAGACCAATCGTTCAATATTTCGTCGTCAGACTGACGAATTTGGGCATTGTCTCTGCTTTTATTGATTTACGAGTTTCCCCCAAATGGCATCGATTTTACCCCTTCTATTGATTTATTAGTCGACTGTCGAACGTTCTCGAATGTTCGGTGGCGTAATGCCCTGTCAGCATTCTAGGATGCTCTCGATCTGAATCGACCCATTTCGATGATCGATCGTAGGAATGTGCTGTCTTACAATTTTACTTATGCTTCCTGTTGTCCATCAAATTATGTTGCAATTGATTTCAGCTAATTTTATGTTGCTATGCGGGGCACAACAGCAGAAATGAATTTCTCGGCTCAAAATGTTTAATTGCTCAAGGTGGGAGCAAAAATGAAAATTCATATAATTTTGCAGGAAAAAGCGTACGAGGAGCTTTGCGAAATTTACGGTGACGAAATTTCATCCGATCGACCGATACAGAGCGAGGATCTTAATCGTATGATTTATTTAGAGAGAGTTATTAAAGAAACCTTAAGACTCTTTCCTGTTGGACCAATTCTCGTTCGTCAAGTTCGGGAAGATCTTAAAATGGGTTAGTTTCCAATAAATAAACACAAAATTCATAATATTATAATAATGAATTAATAAATTTATTATTATTATCATTCCGATGAATACATGAGATTTTAATCGCAGGCGATCATACTCTGCCAAAAGGAACCTCAGTGGTCATAAGTCTTTTGAAACTTCATCGTTGGAAAAAAATTTGGCCGGATCCATTGAAATTCGATCCAGATCGGTTTTTGCCAGAACAAACGGCAAAACGTCATCCATATAGTTTTGCGCCTTTTAGCGCCGGACCACGAAATTGTTTGGGTAAGAAAAATAATGAATGAGCGATAAAATGTAGCTGTGATATCTGGCTGTGAAATCAGGAACCAAAATAACCGCTTGAAAGTGCATATTTGAGGAATGCAATTAAAAATGAAAATGAAAATGTTTGTTTATAGAAGTAATCGTGCCACCTAGCTTAAAAGAACTTGTCCGAGTTTTTTTTTTTTTTACAATTTAACAATTTTGCAGGGCTCAAGTACGCCATGATGGCCATGAAAGTTCTACTGGCCACAGTTTTGCGTCGTTATGTGCTGATAAGAGACGAAATTTTGGCTATCGAAGATATAAAACTGAAAGCCGAAGTTGTTTTGAAGCCTGTAATCCCTATAAGACTCCGGATCGAGGAGAGATAGAGGTTCGATCAAATAAAATTAAACGCCTTAACGTAACGTAGCATGGGTCATTGGCACCCGGTGCGGATCCCAAATTTGCCGCCCTCTTATTTTCGCGATTGATCATAAAAAAATCGGAGCATGTTACTCTTGAGTAACATGCTCCGATTAAGTAACATGAGTTTGTATTACATATTTTTTCTAAATCTCCTTCGTAAGTTCATGCTTACGAAAATAATAAAGAAATTTTTTGTACGACAACATAGGCCAGTAAAATAAAAACAAATAAAAATGAATCGAGAATTATCGTGTTTTATTTCACACACAGTACGGGTAAACAAACATGACGGAGCTAACGGTACGTACGTTACTTAAGAAAGCCAAAGTGAAAATGTAAAATAATAACGACAGGGGAAATAGCGTATATGGCACGAAATGCTCATTTTTGTAAAACGAATATCATCTCAATATAAACTAAAATTTTACTATTATAGTCTTCCTCTGAGCAAAATTTTTGATTACACTTTCAATATCGATTGCATCAATCGGATCATGCTCAATTGACAATATAGCTAAATTAATTAATCTCAGTGTACTCATTGTAGATCGCAAGTCATTTTTAATTAGTTTCAATTTCGAAAAGTTCCTTTCACAACTAGCATTGCTTATAGCAGCTGTCAAAAATATTCTGAGCATTATGATTATATTAGGCATCGAGGCTACGAGCTTAGATTCTACGGGGAGAGTACGATTTCCGGGGCGCTAAGATTTGGCGATTGATTCTGAATATTTCGACCAAAATAAAAACAATTTCAAGAATAACGATTTTGCCGTTTCGGCTCCCTGAAGGAGATATGAACATTTGAAGTTGGAAAAAAGCGTTTTTGGCCTACATTGGATCATAGATTTCTGACACACGCGGGTATGTGTGACCACACTACTATTTCCACATGTCCAACTATTCAAACAACAACCCAAAGATGACCCGAACCCACCCTACTATTTCCACACGTCCAAGTATTAAAACAACAACCCAAAGATGACCGGAACCCACACTACTATTTTCACATATCCAACTATTCAAACAACAATCCAAAGATGACCCGAACCCACCCTGTTTAAATTCGAATTTTGATCTCTACCATATTTGAATAATGCGTGCACTTAATTAGAGATCACACGAATAACGCTTATCATTTCAAAAAAATTTCTTCAAAAATATATCGATATTTCGAAAACCGTTCGAGATATCAAATTTTGTTACTCTTCATTTTCGTTTTATTTTGACTCAAGGACCCAATATCCGTCATCAAATTTTGTCGCCCCGGAAATCGTGCCTCTTGTCGATTCCACAATAAACTTGAATAACTCAAGTGGACCTGCATTATTAACTAGCTTATCAAGATCTCCACTAGCAACTGCAAAACTCTGTAGTCGCCCTCGCTCAAGCTTGAACTCCTCCCTGTCAATGTCGTCAGTAGCATGGTCTAGGTTGCAGTTTTCAATAATATCCAGTAGTTTAGCAGGTGTAAGAAAGGTAAATTTTTTTGGCAAATCATGAAGCTGCTGAAATCTCGTCCAAATCTCAGAAATTACTCTGTCGAAAGAGGAAAACATTATTTTTCTCAACTCATTTTCTTAGGACAAGCCAGTATCTGTACTTCCGTCGCTATAACATTTTTTTAAGTACTGGCTCCCAAAAGCCCAAAAAACGATGAATCGAAAATGATTCGAAACGAAAGTTCCCGCGTCTGTCCTGGTATTCAAACTTTCTTCTGACGCTGTTAGTTTTTCTAAAACAATTAGAATTTCTTTGTAATTTTTATGCATGATGATTACTGCATCACCTCTCGCACTCCATCGGGTATCCTGAATCCTCTTCAAGCTTTTACCTGTAGCAACGAGCAGAACTTCCCAGCGGTGAGTAGACATGGAAAAAAATGCATAACAGTGTTCTAATATACCAAAGAAAGTTACCGAATTTGCTTCAACTGAGGCAGCGTGTAAACAAACCAGATTCAACGAATGGTTTGAGCAAGGTACAAATTCAGCTTTTGGGTTTATATATTTGATTCTTTGCTGCACTCCTGCATGCTTACCTGCCATGACATATATATATATATATATATATATATATATATATATATATATATATATATATATATATATATATATATATATATATATATATATATATATATATATATTAGGGTGTGCATAAAAAAAGCGATATTTTTTTTTCGCTTGCATCCACCGAAAAAACTTGAGTTATGGTAAAAAAAGAAGCATCCTACAAGGAGAGCTTAGAATTAAATTATTTCGCGAAGCGCATTGCATTTGAAGATTTTCCATAAGAATAACATAGGAAAATAATAGTGTGTCTGAACATTGTGCTACAACTCTTGAGGAAAAAATCGCACAGAAATGTCACTAACATGTTTTTATAGAGAATCGAATTCCCTACAAAAAAAGTCCTTACGAGCAATACGCTTAAAATAACCGTTCAACTGTTATAGCTGTTCGAATTTGGATCGATGAAACAAAATTATTCAACAGGCTACAACACTTGAATTTTTGCTTAATGGAAAAAAAATCATAAGGTTTTTTTTGTAGAGAATTGTCTACTTTGGCTAAATAACTCAATAAGATCATTTAGAAAGTAATCGTCTCACCACTAGGAAAATTTCATGCTTAATTCTCAAAAAATATCGATTTTTCTCACTTGTAAAACTCCGTCCGAATTTTTTTTTCAACCAAATTTTTTCCGTTCGAAATTTTTTTCTGTATCGGGACTTTTTTTTAAATTCTGATTCTTGTTATGCGAAACAATTGTACTGAGAATTAATTGAAAGATTTTTCGATAATGGGTTCTAATGTATCTGAATATTAATGCTTTTAAAAAATTTATTCATTCCACGACTTTTTGTGAAGTCTAGACTTAATTTTTGATCACCCGAAACTACTGTTTGGGAGGAGTAAATGCACTTGTCTCAACTTTTTTTACAGCCTACTTTTCTTTTCCAACCATTCGGTTTGCCTTATGAATTTCTTGAGGTAAATATTCCGTCGTGGCCAGAAAATACAAGGTTTTTAACTTGCTTGAATTTTTTCCAGCAGCTATAAATTGTTAATGACGTAGCCGAACGTGGTGTGGCATCAACAGAGACATACAACGGCTCATTGAAAAAAAAAACGAAGAGTAATTGCAATACCTCCTAGACAAAGTACACCGTCATCGTCGAAAATATCCCAATTACAACAAACAGACCCTAAAAAACACTGATTGAACTCCATTGTAAAGACAATGCAATTATGAATAACCATTATCCTTTTTATTATTTACTGCTGTTCGTGATCATGCTTAATTCGCAGTAATGAATAAATCTTTTTCCAAAATTGACGATAAGATTCTGTTGAAATTTATATTCAAGAGTTTATAAGTGAGAAAAATAGATATTTTTTGACAATCAAACATGAAATTTTTGTAGTGATGAAACGATTACTTTCTCAATGGTCTCATTGACTTATTTCGGCAAAGTAAATATTTCTCTACAAAAAAAACCCTATCAATTTTTTTCCGTTAAGCTAAAATTCAAGTGTGATAGCCTATTGAATAATTTTTTTTCATCCATCCAACTTTCAACAGCTATAACAATAGAACGGTTATTCTGAGCGTATTGCTCGTAAGGACTTTTTTTGTAGGGAATTCGATTCTCTACAAAAACATATTAGTAACATTTCTGTGCGATTTTTTCCTCAAGAGTTGTAGCACAATGTTCAGAGACCCTATTATTTTCCTGTGTTATTTTTATGGAAAATCTTCAAATGCAATGCGCTTCGCGAAATAATTTAATTGTAAGCTCTCCTTGTAGGATGCTTCTTTTTTTACCATAACTCAACATTTCAAAAAAAATATAGCCTTTTTTATGCACACCTTAATATATATATATATATATTGTCTATGTATTCACAAAAGTATTTGTGAATTTCTGTTCGTCTTTCGAATTTTACACAAAGTTATCGAAACCCTACTAAACATATTGAACGCAATTGAAAAAAAAATAAAGAAAGAGAGACGCTCGGTTATCACGGTCAAGTACAAAGAATTGGCAAGGAGAGAGATATTTATTAAAATTAAAATCAAAACAATACAAGTTTTCTCAATAATAGTTATTGAGGAAACTTGCACCGGCTCATTCATGCGTCGAATATTGTACCTGAATATATGGAAACAAAAAAAAAAAATTTTTAAACGCTGGACAAAATCAAACTTGTTCAAAATTTTTTTTTTACATTTTTGCAATTTTCCGCCACCTGCGAAATGCAGCCCCCTCCCCCGAAGTGCCCCTCGGTGCTGACCGCACCCCCCGCCGCCCCTCCCATGCTACGCCACTGCCGATCACCCAACCAAGTATTGACCTTGCCGCCGTCCGAGGCTGCTTAACTTCAAAGATCGGTGAAGCCATACACCGAAGACCTCGCGCATCCATCGCTATCGATTTTTATTATATGTATTTTGGAAGCTTAAAATATACGTTTGCTATATTATCTGCTATATTATAATCGATTCCAATAATGTCTTCCACAAGCTGAATAAAAAGAAAAAAAATGAAGTATTACGCGCAATTTATTTCGGAGATACGGGGAATCAACGTTAAACCAAAAATACAATTTTTTTGAATATTGTGCTGGAATTTCTTTTTTTTAACGAATAGGACGAGTAAAGTTGATAAAATTTGAAAAAGCCTAATAAAATTGTAGCATATTCGAAAGCAGTTTTTCTGCATAGATAAGAGCATCATTTGTGTTTTTGATTTTTAATTGAATTATCCTTCATAATCTCAAGTAAATGGTCCCCCTCTTCTCTGCAGAAACACTCTGCTTTCAAATATGCTATAATTATATTAGTCTTTTTTTAATTTTATTAAGTTTACCCGTCCTATTCATAAAAAAAAAAATTAGAGCACGAAATCCGAAAAAATTGCATTTTTGGTTTAACTTTGATTCCCTATATCTCCGAAACGAATTAGCGCAGCGACTTAATTCTTTTTCTATTTTCTTTCAAATTTTATAGAGAACAAAAAAGTATTTAATGATTCTATTAGATTTCGTGGCATTTTTTGGTATTTTTCTAGTATTTCAGGTAAAACTGTGATTCGCCATATCACCGAATCAAATGAGTGTAGAGAATCAACTTTTATTTATTTTTTTCGTAATTTCATAAAGAATAAAAGAGTATGTAATGATTCTATCGGATTTCATGATAGTTTCGGAGATATTGTGCAAAACATACAAAAATGTACCTATTCGTGGTCTTTCCAATACGTTGCGCTTCGAATTCATGGTCTGAAAATCAAATACTTTAAATTCAATTCGGAATGAGCCTATTATCTCAATAATTTGCATGGTATAAATTAATTTTTTTTCATTAAAAATTATAAAATGTATTTGCGGCGGCACCTACCAAACGTTATGCAATACTTTGATTTCAGATTGTTACATCATTGTGGCCTCAAAATCGAACAGCATTATAATATGTGGTTTTAACAAAATTTTAGCGTTCGGTTCTAACAACATAATGCTGTTAGAACCAAACGCTAGATGCTATTAAATCCCAAGGCTATAGAATGCTATTCAAACCTAACGCTAGCATGTTGTTCGAACGGCAACACTGAATGATTCTATGTTTGCGTATATAGCGACGGCACAAGTGCGCCATTAAGTAACGCTACCTACTAACGCTCAAAAAGATGATAATAGCGACATAGAAGTCTACGTATAATACGCCATCGCATACTAAAATATGGTCTCGGACTGACGTGAATCTAATGAAAACGCCTTTTAAACGGCAGCTCTGGTTAACCAGGTCATTGCTCTCTGCGTATATGATTTTTTCTCAGCATTTCATCATGTTGTTAAAAAAAATAGCAGGCAGCAAATACTACAGCCGTTTGTAAGAACCAAATGAAAAATATATTGAAAAATTTTTCCGTGCGACGTATTTTACGAAGTAAAAACTATGGCCTGCTCGAGTTGATTTTTTGTATTTTTGTTATTTTATTTTACGTCGCATATTCTTGAATAAAGAGTGCAAGAAATTCTTTTAATCTTATAGGAATAATAGCAATGATTTATTACAATATCTCGCTTTCATGCTCCTATATAGAATTATTTGACTCTTCAATTCGAGATTCAACTTGTCTATACACTCTCTGCTAAAAAAAAAAATCTCAAATTTTCGAATAATTCGCAAGAAAAATGAACATGCGACAAATGGCAAAAAATCATATTTTCAAAATATACCAATCTACGATAATAAAAATAATTGTTTGCTGATCAGTATCATGGTAACTCAAGAAGTTACTTTTTTACTTTTTTGAAAACTTGACTCCTTGATTTTCTTGAAATTGATATCATATTTTTTTCATAAATATTCATCAAATTAATTTTCGAAGAAATATATATATATATATATGGGGCATTCCACGCCAAATCAATTAATTTTGAAATTCGCATTTTTTATTGTTTTGATTTTTTTTTCTCTAATAGAGCTCATTGAAAGGAACTCGTCTGATTTTTTTCAAATTTTTATCTCAACACATTCGTCGGAAACGAGTTGTTGAAAAATTTTCCGATTTTTTCCTTAGATATCAATAACTCTCTCAAAAATGCAGTAAACCGAATGAATGAGGGGTCAAAATGTAGGTTTTAAAACGTACTTTCATTTAAAAATATGCAGAAAATTATCGAAACATTACATGAATCAATTTTTTTCTATTCTAAACATGAAATGTTTTTTTCCACATAGTTAGCCCCCTTCGATTTGCTGTTAATTTTTTATAAAAAACAATTATTTTTTTGAGGAACTTTAAGCCTAGTGTGATCGTGGAGAAATCATCCGTTGTATATTTTTATAATTAAAATATATATTTTTTTACAATTAATTATCTATAACTCCCTGAAAAATCGAACAAAGCGAATCGTCTAGGAGATTTAAATTTTTGTTCTGAAATGTACTTTTGTTTAAAAATATGTGAAAAATTATTCCAAGTTTACATCACTTAATTTTTCCAATTCCAAGATACAATAACCTTTTTTGGTAGTACTTGTACTAATTAATTTGTCTCTTTAATGTTCGTACGGAAGCATGATTCATTTAATGAATTTTAAGCTAAGTACGAACGTGAGAAAATAACTAATTCTATTTTCCAAATTGTTAATTTTATTAAAGATTTTGTTGTTGAATAGACGAATATTTCTCCACGATCATAATAGTCTTAATATGCATTAAATGAATAATAGTTTCTTATAAAATTTTAACAGCAAAATCAAAAGGGATTAACACCACGGAAAAAAAACTTTTCTTGCTTATAATTAAAAAATTGATTTATGTAATCTTTAAATAATTGTTAACATATTTTTAAACGAAAGCACCTGTCAAAACGAAAAATTTGACCTCCTTATCCATTCGGTTTGTATGCTTTTTCAAGGATTTGTGCATGATTAATTGTATAAAAAAACCACCATTTAATTATTAAAAATACAACGAACGATTTCCCCATCATCGAACTAGGCTTAAAAGTCATTCAAAAAAATGGTAGTTTTTAATAAAAATTCAAGAGCAAAATCGAAGGGGGCTAATACTGTGGAAAATAACATTTCTCGCTTAGAATTTAAAAAATTGTTGTATGTAATATTTTGATATATTCCTACATATTCTCATATGAAAGTACGTTTTAAAACTAAAATTTTGACCCCTCATCCATTTCATTTACTGCGTTTCTGAGACAGTGATTGATATTTGAAGAAAAAAATCAGAAAATTTATCAAAAATTCGTTTCCGATGAACGTGTTATAATAAAAATTTGAAAAAAATCAGACGATTTCCTTTCAATGAGCTCTATTAGAGAAAAAAAATCAAAACAATAAAAAATGCGAATTTCAAAAGTGGCCGATTTGGCGTGGAATGTCTCATATATATATATATTAGGGTGGTTCAAAAAAAATCGATATTTTTTTTTTTGATTTACCGTGTCCTGAACGCTGATGTGTCGTGAAAAAAAAAGCCTTGCCCAAGGAAGGCTCTGTAGCCCAAAATTAAAAGGTGGCGCAAGCCATTTTTGTATTTTTTTCACGATTAGATGAGAAAAATCAGTTTTATCATAGACAATTAATAATGTAAAATACACATATCCGTTCAACAATATTTCCTTTTCGCATGTAAGAATATAGAGGTAAAAAAAAAATATTTTGGCAGGACATTAATCTTCCGTTTCCATTATCGTTGACAGATAATTTTTTTTTTCGCAAGACGGGTATTTTTTTCGGTGGTCTTGGACAACTTGTACTAGATATAGTACTTAGGTTTCGTCTTTTGTTAAATAACCATTAAATTGCTCGATCAAAGCTACTCCGCGCTCCGCCGCATCATTCACTGCTCTGATATTATTGCATATGATCCGGCAGTATTGATAAGAATCACTGGTGGCCCATAGACTTGTGTTTAAATCAAGGAAATCACGTGGGAGTTCGAATTTATCAAATAAAGTAAATGATTGTTTTGTAGCAAAATCACTAAGATCTTTTGCACCCAATGAATGAAAAGCATTCTTAGTAATTTGAACTTTTTTCGTGTTTCGGTTTGAACTTTCAACTTGTTTTGCTGACTGCACAATTTTTGTTTTCATTTCTAATGATACCGAGTCATCAAAGAGAGACAGCAAAACAAGTTCTTCGGACAAATACCACAAATGAGCACGAAATTTCGTAGCCGCTGCTTGATATATTTCCTTATCTATTTCTTGACAAAAGACCAAGTCCTTAATGAATTCCAAATCTCGATTCGGAGCTTTTACAGCACTCGGAGCGTTGAACCATGCTTTCAGGTAAACCATTACTAAAAAGTAACAGATTCGGGGCAGCTTAATTCATAAGACAAAGTGACCTGCCTGAACAAAACATACAGCGCCGTACCGCGATTTCAATAATTCCTTGTGCAGACCACGTTGAAAAAAAGGTTGAGCAAGAATACTAGTTCCTATATGTTATTACGCGATACTGATGAAATCATTCATTTTAGAATATGAGATATCTTCATTATAATGATGTTCGCTATAATGGCAAGTTCGACACTACAATTTATTTAGATTCAAACACATTTCAATACCCTGAGAAATTTATCAACGATACCATTGTTTTTTTATTGATCAATTTTTTACGCAGACATAAATATATTTTTTGTTCAAATCTACTTGAAACAAATCGAAAAAAGCTTTCTATACTTTTCATTGTTATTTACAGAAAATGTATTTGAAGAGTATGCATATTCACCGACATATTTCACACTCGGTACACAATCACAGCGACAGAAAATACCCTTTGGACGACAAACAAATACTTGGATTCAATATCTAAAGACATACAATGGTTCTTCTACATCCAAATATAATTAGATATAAAACTCAGATATTTTTTAATAATTATGCATATTTGATGTTATTAATTTTCTACGGAAACTTGATTTTTTCTCATATAATTGCGAAAAAAAACACAAAAATGGATTGCGCCACCTTTTAATTTTGTGCTACTGGGCGTTCCTTTCGCGAGGCTTTTTGTTTCACGATATATCAACGTTCAGGACACGGTAAATGAAAAAAAAAATATCGATTTTTTTTGAACCACCCTAATATATATATATTTCATTTCCTTAATTACTGGACAAATTTTGAACATCCTTTGAATTTTGATTAACGAAATAATATAAGAAGAATCGATCTTTCAATTTCAGGGCAACGACGCGACAGCAATTGTCAACACTTACGTCATGTATATGCTCGCAAATTATCCCGACATCCAAGTGAGTGCAATAAATATTTAATAAACTGGATCGAACAATTTTTTTTTGGACGATAATATTTTTAAAAAAGTTTATTTCTGGGCCTCGTTCGATTCTTTGCGAAGGGCCAAATAATAATAATAATTAAAAAAAAATAATAATATTTTGCAGGACAGCTCTGTGAAATTTATGGAGACGAAATTTCGTCCGAAAGACCTGTACAGAGCGAAGATCTTAATCTTATGGTTTATTTGGAAAGAGTTATTGAAGACGCTTTAACGGGACAGACCTAGTTGGAACGTCAAAAAAAAGGCCTTTTTTCCGATTTTTTTTTGGTCAAACGATAAAATAATTCACAACAAAAGTTCTTCCGTTTAAAAGATACATATGTAATGTATATGTTGCAATTTTTTCAACGCAATACATATCGAAATAAGCTGGTGACCGTCAATTGCCGAGGACGCTGCAAAAAAAAACACGGTTTGCGGTGATCAAGCTCACGCTGCAACGGCTCATCTGAAACAAAAAAAACGGAGGGGATTTTTAGTTAATGATATAATGCTCCGGTTGAACGAAGGGTTTTGAAAAATTTCCATTTTTCACAAAATGGCGGCCGTTAAAAGTCAAAAGTGTTTTTTTGACCAAAATATCAGTTCCATTTTTTGCTATTAAAAATAAAAATAATTATCCAAAAAAAAATCCTTCGTTCATATGGAGGACTACCATGTATAGAAGAAGTGATATAAATTTCAACCCGATCGGTAAAGCCGTTCTCGAGCTACAGTGATCACCGACTTCAAAAACATGGTTTCGAGAAAAACGCATTTAAAGTTTTGAGTACGGTTTGCATGGCTCAGACACGACGTGCTACAAAGTCTTGTATTTCGGCGAATAATGGTCCGATTTACATTTACCTGGGCGGAAAATGTTCGTAAGAGATTCTACTTTTTGAAAATGAAATAAAAAAAAAATCGATTTTTCGAAAATTCTAACTAGGTCTGTCCCGTTAAGACTTTTTCCTGTTGTACCGATGTTCCTTCGTGAGCTTGACAATGATATTGATAATTGACGGTTCGTAAACAATGATTGCAAAAATTTGATTCTGCCGTTTTACTTGTATGAATTTAACGCAGCCGGACACACTCTGCCAGAAGGCGGTATACTCTTATTAGCCGCCGTAAGAGTTCAATTGCCAGGAAAAAATTTGGCCAAATCCATTGAAATTTGATCCAGATCGGTTTTTGCCTGAACAAGTGGCGAAACATCATCCGTACAGCTATATCCCTTTCAGTGCCGAACCCCGAAATTGCATTGGTGAGAAAGATAATTATTCCTCAAGAAATTGCATAATTGGAGAACGCCATTATTTTCATTGCTATTAAACTATTTTCAGGATTCAAGTATATATGCAATGATGGTGATAAAAGTTATTTTGGCCACTCTTTTACGCCGTTACGTCCTGATTAAAGATGAAAAGATTGTCAATATTGAGGACATAAAATTCAAGTCCGAAATCTCTTTGAAGCTTGTCATCGTTCCCCTTGATTTAAGGATCGTCAAAAGACAGAGGTCTAAATAAAATAACGACTTGTTACATTTTTCATTTTATATTCGGCCTCGTAAAACCAATTAATTCACATATTCACAATTACCATAACCAAAGTTGATTAAAATATCGCCGGCGAGTTATGAATAACTTGAGCCAATTCATACAACGCACAATATGATCGTTCTTCTTGTACAACCCCTCGTGGGATCCCTTATGACGAATTAAGAGACGCGGTAGCAGCTCGACGCCAAGTATTAAAAAAAAATGCCAACGCGAGCCCTGCCGCATTCTTACATACGCGAATATGCCGGTTTTATGACGTCATAGCGTTTTTAAATCGCTCTCACGGACGAACCGTTTGAGTAAAAAATCTGAATATCGGTGACGAATTTTTTTCGATTTTTCTCTTTCTATTGGTCTTTGTTGCAAGTAGATCCGTCGAGCCAATCTTGAGATATGATGATTTAGTGCATTGAAATCGAACGTTTTGGGAACATTTCATTTCTTGGAGACAGAGAGGCGTAAGTGAAGCTTGTTTACATTGGACTTCCGTCCTTTGCGGGACTAGTATACATTTGTCTACTTTGACGTCATGCACTACGCTGAACGAGACTACCCCCTCTCTTCACGGGCCACCGAGCGAGTGAGACAGCGATGGCTAACCCCTCTGCTTACGCGCCGCTGAGCGATAGAGAATCAGTAATTTGTGTTCAATCAAGTGTAATTCAAGTGTCTCCGGATCTTGTCATCATCAGCTGTCACATTTGGATTTCATTATAATCCTTGTTTTTTTTTCACCTTATTCGCATGCCTCTTTTTATTCTTGTATATATGATTTTTTTCTAATTACGATTACGAGTAAAACATCTGAAATTCCGTACGATCGTCATAAGACTCGTACATAGAAGATGCGAATACATTTAATTTTATGCTGTATTCTAGCATGAATATTGCAGCAATTTATCGTATTACCATAAAAAAAAATCGGTGATTCACATTCGGTAATGCTGTCTCGCAACATTTTACAAGATACTCCATTCGGGAAGACCGATGGATAGAATCTTTTACTGATGAGATAGTCCATCGTAATGACCTCAACTATTTGTCCATATGGTAAAAAAAAGAAAAAAATTCTAGAGGTGTCATCCATTCATTTGTCAAGAAATAAATTATTAGTCTTTGAAAGAAAGAACTGATGATAAGCTTGGACATTTCTCTTTTTATAAAGTCTGCAGCGTTTTTCTTAACACCGCATTAAAAAACGCAGCTTCCTAATGAACTATAAAATATATTAACTGTTGTCATACGTTATGGCTTTTATCGTTAAGAAAAAATAGGAACGGAAACTGTGCATTGCTACGTAGTGTACTGGAGTTGAAGTTGAAGTTAAAAACAATGCACAATACATTAGTGAGGGCTCTTTAACTAATGTAGTACATTTTATGCGTGCAACAAAAGAAAGTTTGAGAAGTACACCATGTGATAAAAGAAAAACTTTGAAATACAACTTCGTTATTCCTTTTTATTAACCTATATTTTTTACGCCACCCAACAATAACTGTTTCATGATAACACAGTGCGTTTTTACCGGAAGTGTGCAATTCCTTTCACGATCATTGAAACATCGGTAGACATCACGTTTTTCAAAAATAAATGTTATCTGTGGGAAAATACTTTGAAAAAGTAAAAAAAGACGCCAAGTATTATAAAATCGTGACCTTAATTATCAAATGGCCAGCCTACATTTCTGGTATTACTTAACAAAAAAATTGGTTCTCTCTGTATACAACTATGATTCCTTTTTCATTATATGCGAAAAATTTACCTCGCATAACACCAATTAACGGGAGAAACCAGTTTAGGAGGCCGAAATTTTGGTGTTTTTCGTGAATTATTTTAACAGGAAAGGAATAATCAGAATTTGTTTAAACTTGGAGGATATTTTATTCATGTTTTGAAGTACACTTTGTAATTTTTTCAAGTCATTTCCGCCGAAAATAGTGGAGTTAGAAGCTGCTGTCCATGAACGATCGCCATCCGAGTTTTTCGCTGGTGGGCATTCCTGAATTCACAATTTTTATCTGTAATCATTACAATTTTTTTTTTCGTTAACAACATATTTCCTAAGAATATGAACCTAATTGCGATCAAAAAAGTTGAAAATTGCATGTTTTTGAGGTGTTTGAACACAATGTCATGTTTTCATACCATGTTTTTTCACCTTTTTTGCATTAAAAAACATATTTTTAATAATAATATCATCCCAGAGTTAGGTTCATATAGAATATTCACACAAATTTTCAGAACGATTGGTCAATAACTTTTTGAGCTAGAATGCCCATCAGTTGAAAAAAAGTCGTTTCGAGAAAAACGCCTTTGAAAAAATGTAGCGAAAACGAGAAATTCAAGGCAGTAATTAATTATATAAACTGCTCACCGGTTAATCAGCTATTCCAGTACCATATAGGAACCCCTCTTCTTCTTCAAACGCATCATTTCGGGCTTGCATCTCCTCTTGATGAGCTTTCCGAGCTTCCTTGGTGTCCAACGAGCTGCGCAAAGACTACACAAAAACTTGGCGTGCATGGTTTTCAAAAATACGCTCGGCGAAGGAACTCTTCATCCGTCTGTACCCGTAGAAAATTCAAATACCTACTTATTTTATTTATTAATGCTATCCTTCCATCCCATCGCTTATCTATTCACCTATCCATTCGTTCATTTATCCGTCTAGCCTACCCTTTCACTTATCCCATCCATTCATCCGCCTGTACATTCGTTTATCTGTCCCAACCCTCCATCCCATCAAACCATTTCTTTGTCTGCCCCTCCATCCTGGTAATTAATTCACGCATCCGATCCCTGTATGCCATCCATTCTATTCGACTATGGATTCATGCCACCCATCCCATCCATCCATCTGTCCATTCATCCCATCATTCATCTCATTTATATATCCAATCCATCTCTCTCCTAATGCCATCCATTGATCCATTCATTCAATTTGACTATCAATTCATGCCATCCATCCCACCCATCTATGCATATCTGTCATCATCTATCTTGTTTACTCATCCAACTAGTCTCGCTATCCATCCCTTCCATCCGATTCATCCATTTGATATATTGATCTCATTCAATTATCCTGTTCACGTCGTCCTTAACACAGACTTTCTTATACAATCCGTGAATCAATCCCGAGGTTTCTTCTTTCATCATCTATGAAAGAACGATCATCGATGTGGGTAGTAGATCCGATCAGCCTTGTCTTCCCGAGCTTATTTTTGAAAACCATGCACGCCAAATTTTTGTGTAGTCTTTGCAGTGAAATTGTGCGGTAGGTACGTGTGCACTTGTACGCGTACGTTCGCTTTTTTATGTAATTTCTGTTTGTATAATTTCCTGTGGAGTTGTAGTGTACGTTCATTGTCTTTGGCTAGCATAATATCATAATAGTAATTTCTTGATATTTGTAGGATTTTCTTCGAAAGCTCTTGAAGCGACACAACACTTTAGCAGGCACCATTCAGAGTGTACATGATTGCCTGCGGAGCTTCTGAATCCATTCACTGTTCTTGGCTATGTTAAAATGATTTCATTTTTTTTTTTTTAATTAGGGACAAAAATTATTGAGTAGCTTTTTTCGCAGTAAAGTAACTTTTTGCATATAATAAAAAAGAAATGAATGTTGTGAATCAAAATATAGTTTTTATTTTAACGTAATAACAAGAATGTAGAGCATTAATTTTATAACTAAAGTGGTGACTTTTTAATACTTGGCGTTCTTTTTTTACTTTTTCAAAGTATTTTCCCATGGTAGTATATTACGCCACCCGGGAGGGAAAGTAGGCTATGTCAAACCGCATGCGGAATTGCCACCAGAGCCAAAGGCGAGGGTGGCAAGCACGCGGTTTAAGATGGCCTCTTTCCCTCCCGCGTGTGCGTATACTATTTTTCACCACATCTCCGCAGAAAATTCGACTTACGGAGGGCGGAAAATCGAACTTTCCATGGAGGTGTGGTGAAAAATATATATTATTTTATTATTCTGATTACTATGTATTATTAGTCTAATCGATTGATAGATTCACGCGACGAGATATGGACTGTCGAGAGCACCGTCACCTCCTAAAATTCCACCCTCGTTCGAAGTAACTGGCTTCGATCGCAAAACGTGGCCGACTTGGCGATTTACACTAATTTTGGAATGATCGCTGTAAAATAATCATTAAATATTGCATTAAAGGACGAAGCAAGCTTTAAAAAATTATTCAGAAAATTGCTATCAATATTTAAAATAATAACGTTTACATTCATTTAGTTATTTATTGAAAATAACGAAATTCACACGAAATTCTTACCCAATGACAATTCCGTAAATTCCTAATTCCGAAGTTATATCCTGAAGCACAGTTTCTTTTCCCGAACGTACTATATAATTTTCTTGCACAGGAGGATTAATTCGATCCATAAGTATCCAACAAGTTCGATCGACCGAATTTTTCATCGATTCCAAAACTGTTGCAACTTTTGCTCCATAAATGTTATTTCCGCCACCTTCTCGTTGGGGCTTGAGAACGAAGTTGTTTGGATCCACGATTGCCATTGCCACAGCTTTATCTCCGTCATCATTCTGGTTTTCCAATGTTTGCACGGGTCTTAAAAATTGGTATCGAGTCTTAAAAAAATCAATTACTCACCAATTCAAGAGAATAAAGTCCAGTGAAAACTTGTCGTATCGATTCCGCTTCTTCCTCATTTAAAAATCTGTTGAGCACGTTTGGTTGAGCGAGAACTTGCTGAATCTGCATAGGAATTTTTTTTTTCAAGTATTGTTTTTTTCTTTCTTTTTCTTTATATCAACAATAGAATTTAAAAAAAAAGTAGTTGTCCGATAAAGAAATCTGACCTTTTTTGTACCCGCTAATTGATATTGAATCGAAGGGCATTTTATTGCCCGAGAACGTTCGATCAGTAATCTCATTGACCAAACGTCCGGTCCCGTATATGCTTCTACCTGATAGCCTGTACGATAATAAGCTACGGCTATCACATGTTCACCCCTAAAAAATAAATTCGACTATTTTAGCGGTTATAAAAAGAAACAAGTTGAAACACAATAGAACAGATATAAAAATGAATTTTATATCAATCAAATCTATTCATTAATTACACAATTAGCTCTTTGTTCGATCCCAAGTGTGTTTCCTCATGAATCAAATTTTTCAACGTCCTTCTGATTATTTTTATTTTTTTATTCAATCGTCGAACTTCAAACTCCACGGATCTTTGGTCGCAAATATTGTACGTAATGTCTTCCACAATGAATAATATCACAGCCCTAAAATAAATGAATTAATTCATGCGAATGGTAACTCAAGGTGATGTAAGAAAATGGTTGATTTTTTTTTCTCTTCATCGATTGTACATGAAAAAACGTACTTTTCATCATTATACATGGACCAGGCATCGGCTAGTCCATTTGCAAGGCCAGTCACGGTAAAATTCTCTGGAATCTGAATTGATGGAGTTTAACATCGTTAAAAATCAATTTTACATAATTTTAAGACTTTTTTTTCTTTTTCTATTTAAATTTAAAAAAAACAATAATCACCATTAAGCATGCTAAAAAAGACCACAAGATTCGTGCAATATTCAATGCAAGTTGTCCATACAACTTCATTTTTATTCTTCAATAATTTTTCTTTTTCTTTTGCGAGTATTTCATTAAAAAAACGAAGACAACTTACATTTTCTATCTTATCCGAGTGGCCCAATTCATTAAAAATGTATCTGAGAAAAATTACAAGAGACGCGTAAAGTTTGAAAAATTTCTGTTTTTAATTTCCATTTTATTAATGAGTGTATATATATATTTATTTATTTTTTTTTGCACATTCAGGCAATCATTCTTTAATGTGTTAGTTTTTCTACACAAACACGATTAACAGTTGTTGCATAATTCATGCTTGTGCAATCAAAAGACAATGCAAAAAAACAAATATGCACCGCTAAAAAATTGAATCGAGGAATAAAATGCTTTTTTCTTGGTGCCAACGAATGCCGTGAAAATTAATAATTGTAGAGGAATATTTCTTTACCTGTGGTATTGAGAAACTTGAGTCGCTAATCCACCAAAACTCGATGCTATCGCGTTCAATTCTACTTGAATTATTTTCATGTCAGTGCCTGTATGTAACATGTAATCCGAACGCAGTAGACCAAGACTCAGAGGCTGAAAATTAATAATTTATTTATGGCTGTGTTATGCGTGACTAAATTGCACGGAAAAAGCGATTTTTTATTTTGAGTTAAAGAAAAAACAGCAAAAAAATTGTTATACTTGTAAAATGCTGTAGTTTGTACAATTCTACGTTCAATTCAATTGTTATAAGAATCAAAATCATTGCAAAAAATTAAAATACACACGACGACGTTGGTTCATTTATGTTTTCAATTTTACAAAATCTAAATCCAACTTTTACCTGTGTTTGGCCTTCGTTATGAACTGTTTTGTATATAGAGAACAATTTGGCGGTGAACTCGTCGCTTTGTACATTGCTGAAATCAACAAAATTATCAACCAAGATTATGTTAACATTTACTAACAGCCATTTCAGTAACGTTTAATGTATTGGACAATTCTTTAAGGGTCTGACATCGATCTTCATTGAGTAAGGCCTCCAATTCTTCATCATCAAATTTTTTTGGCTGTCCTGGATGTTCTTTGTCTTTAAGGTAAAAAAAAATCGTCACTTTTGAATTATCTAAACCAATCTCTGCGCATTGTCTCAGATAGAGCATGTTCACCATAAGCTTCTTGAAACAGGTGATGACTTTCAGCAGCACTTTTTCTTAAATTAAAGCAAAAAGTAAAGGTTTCCGCATATACTGTTTCATTGTGGTTCAAAACCTGATATTTTCGATATTATAAAAAAAATAGTGTGTGCAAGGGAATTCACTCTCGAATACTGAATATTGCAGGTTACATGCAATACTTCAACACAGTATAGTTTTAGTGTTACTTCTATGAAAATAATACTAGTTACCCCATCTCATATAAAATATCTAGAATTAAGTTTAAAACTCAATACTTTTTGGACATTATTTTGATGATCCAAATTTAAAGAAATTTTCTGGCAAGCCGGCTGAAAAATAGGAATCGAAAAATCAAGGTGATCCAAAGAAACGTGATTTTAAGGGGGATTCGGATACGAATCGAACAAGCACTCAGCGGAGTCTTAATTCGCGAATGGAAAAATCTCTATGGTAATTTTTGTTGAGCGACTGAAATTTCGAAATTCTTTTGATTTTTATTATTTTTTCGCACAGCCAATTTCGATGCTTTTAAATCCATTTAATAGCTGTTTTATTAACCCTTGCTTGCCACCTAGGGGTGGATTACACCCCAGCCTCTGTTTAGCAAGCGTGTTACTCCACGGAGGTGTGGCAAGCAAGGGTTAACATCATTCCATTCCATGATTGGTAATTAAAACTCTTGATAATATTTTCCAAAACGACGATCAACAACCAGATTTACAGTCAAAATATTATACAGTTGTTATCAAAAGCTTTGAAAGTTATAATTTTTTATTTCTGTGATAACGACTCACTTTAAATTCTCAGCCAAAAATTCATAATCGTGCGCGACTTTGTGTATCAGAGAATTGAACGTCGTCTGAATTCTGGTGGCTTTATTGAATTCTTTTTTTGGAAAGCTCGAAGGCAAAAGAACGAAAGGCGCGATTGTCACTTGGTCTCTATCAAACGGCGACTTGGAATGCATCGAAACACCTGTAAACAAATTTGGTATCATATTTTTTTATTGAAAAAATCTATCATTATTAATAATAAAAATAAAACAAAGTTTGATTTTTTTAAATAAAAATCCGATCAAAATTGTTTTTTCACCATGCATCAGCGTATAATCTTTGGCTTTTGCGACAGTTTCACTAAAAATATCGATTGACAGTGGCAACTTTATACACGCTTCCAGTCGTGAGGTTTTCATTTTTTTACGAATTATTGGTCAAAATTTAACGAAAGGTACACACTGTCACGAATGTTAAAAAATATTTTTTAAATCGTAGAAAATTCACGTGTTGTAAGATTATTAAAATTCAATTCACGACCTCGATCTTCGAGTACGAACAAATCGTCTAGAATAAATAACGAAGATATGATAAGACTTGCACTCGAACTTATGATACGCGATAGTTGAAAAATAAACTAATTACAAAATACTCGTGTATATAGGTAATTGATAAGTAAATATTCAAGCTTCATTTCCAAAAAAACTGTGAATTTTCAATGAAAATTTTTGCACATTTTGAGGTTATGTAAAGAAATACCCACAAATAATCGAATCCGCCTTGAAGATTCTCTTACCGAGCGTCGGTAAATCGCCCTAGTTTTATATTTGTATTTTTTTTTTCAAAGATTACACATATATTCGATTGTTCCAAACAACACGTAGATCGAATAATTCCTCGAAGTAATCAATGAAAAAAACCAGAACCCCCGATTATAATTATAATTGGTGAATAACGGTTCACCAAGCAAAAGAAATGCCGTTCAATTTGAAAATCAATCGCCGCATCATGAAGCAGGTATCCGCCCGCTTTTTCTGCCTGATTGCTGGTCGCAGAATTGGTTGGTTACAAACGCTTTACAAAAAAAAAAACATTGAAATCGTATAATTCCTTGCAGCAATAAATAAAAAATTAAAATTATTTTCAACATAAATTACAATAATAATTGGCGAAAGAAAATTATTCATTCAATTTGAAAGTTAGTAGTCGCTTTCATGAAAGTTCGCGCGCGTCTCCTTGTGATTGGTCGCGATTTCCAAAAGCTCGTGTGACCCAGCCAATATGCGAGAGTCTAAAATGTCGCAGGCAACGATGAACGCGAACGCAGAAAAAAAAGCGAGAATTCGGATCATTAACCCTAAAAATTTACAAATTCAATTCCTCTAAAATTGCAATAAACCTCAGGACAATTTGTAAAGACTCAAAAAAGGCGTAAACGCCAAAAAAATCGTATTTTCAGACAAGAGGAAGTGCCCCCTCTTTTTTCTCTCTCTTCCGTCTGTCTTGGGTTAAGCTTTAGTACCGGGATCGTCCGTGTCCGACGCTTGCGCGTCTTGCTGTATCGCCCCGTTGTTCTTCCCCGCCAGTACTGTGTGTCTGTGTTCCCGTTGTGTCTTTCATTTCGACATAAACCGACGAATAAAACCGCAAAAATTGCACTACAAAACTGTTTAAAAACATATCAAAAAGTATATTTGAAAAAAACAAAATCCCGAACTTCGTAAATCGCTCGAAACATCGAGAGTGTAACGAGCCCCAAAAAGAGAAACAACCCGAGTCTTAAAAGCCCGAACGAGAGAGACAGAGACAAGTACGCGAAATATACAGCGGCAAAAAAAAAAATCCGACGAGGATAAGCCGGAGTAACGTCCAACAAGCCCTTCATGGTTCAACATGAGTGATTATTCAGCGGTTGCTCCGCCACAAAATTTCAGCCAGAGTTCGGCTTTCGCAGCGGCTCTGCAACGCGCTAAACAGGTACGCCATGCTTCGGTCTTACTTTTTCTCTCTTCGACTTTTTTTTTAATTTAATTTTCTTTTAACATTACTCCCCGAAATACTTGGCGATCCGGAAACATTGACCGCGCGGGCTAATTAACAAACATGTCGAATACAAGCCATTTTTCATTTCCCCCCAACCTCCCCTCCAAATCTCCCAAGTTTCTCTTATACCTCATTTTTTTGCACGTAAAATAATAAATGATTTACGAAAATTGGTCATTACTGCAATTTCGGCGTTTTTTTTTTTTTTCGCGTTTCGATCCATGCCAAACTTTCTCGCACAAGCTTATCTCTAACGTGCGTCTCATTCACGCCCCCTTCGTGTCGAACCCTCCCCCCCTCGCCCTGCTTTATCCTCTTCCCCGCTCCATCACAAGATCGCGCAAACTCGCCGCTTCAAACAAACGTGACACATTTTTTTGCTCATAATCTTCCATTGTGTATTTATAACAAATTATATTTATTTAAGTAATTTATTTTTATTCATGTAAAGTTTATAAAAATAAATACACGCTAGCAAATCAATACCGCTATTTAATGGACTAATTGAATGAAGGATTTTTTACTTGAAAATCACGGAAAATACGTTTTTTGCTTAAATTCTTAATTTTTTAACATTTCACATTGTTTAAAAAATAATCATATTAACGAGCACGAGTATTGACAGAATTTGTTTAAACAATTATGGCAATTTAAAAAAATTGTTTATTAAATATTGCAGGTTTTTTCATTCGAAAAACTTACTGTACACGTTTTTAATGGATATTTTTTTTTTTTGCTTTTGCAATGCACCGTGGTGGGAAAAACTAATGTATAATCGAACAAATTCTTCAAATTAGAAAAAAATAATTCATTGAATGATTCTTTTTTTTTTTTAACTTCATGAATTTTGCGATCAATGCATTTTTTTAATATTATCTTTGACTAATCACCTTTTGGTTGGGAAATTTTATTCAGTTTCTCCGACGAGTCGATATTCATTTTTTTTTTTTAACCACTTGACCCATTTACATTAATTTTTTAACAATCATATGAAATTTGGTTTCATGTATTTGACGTACCGTTATCAATGAAGTCAATCGATCAATTTTTAATTTCAATAGATCGCAGCAAAGATAAATCCAGCTGGCGCCCAAGGGAATACCGAAAACAAGCTCAAGCGTCCTCTCGAAGACGGCGCGGGTAAGAATTTTACTTCGATTTTTATCATATTTTTTAATTTTTAACGAGCATAATATGTCGATTCCAATTTTTTTCATTAAAAATTCTCTTTTCTATGCTAATTTTGCACAAATTAATTTCTATTGGATTACGAGAGTTTTCTATAATTGGTCATGGCAGAACCGGAAGCAAAGAAAATGACGGCGTTGGTGGCCGATCCGATGATCGGAATGAGGGGAGGTCCCGGTTCGGGTCCGCCAATAGGGGAAGTTGGGAACCAAGCGATGAGAGCGGCTCAGCAGGTATCGTCACCACCGGGGATGATGGGTGGTCTTGGGGGTATTTGTAACGAGGACATCAGAGTCCCTGATAAAATGGTCGGATTGAGTGAGTATTCTCCCGCAACAAAAGAAACCAACACAAAAAAGTAGGAAACAAACGAAAGAAAAAATATAAGCAGGAAGCACGTGCGAGTCTCTATGATAAAAACAAGAAAATTCCTCATGAGAATTCTTCGTACTCCTTTTTTTACCTTTTATTATATAGAGGATGTTCCGGCCAAAATTTTATTTACATCTTTATAATAATTAATGAACAAAGTGCCCAATACAATAATTTATTTGACTTGGAACATTCCGTATGAAAATAAATGATGTTATTTAATAAACACGTATTTTCTTCGTAATCAATATATATATATAGATATCTGAAAAAAATGTGTATGAAAAAAATGTTCTAATAACCGATTGATATTTTTCCAGTAATTGGCAGAGGCGGAGAACAAATAACGAGATTGCAAAGTGAAACAGGATGTAAAATACAAATGGCGCCTGAAAGTGGCGGTCTGCCTGAGCGTGTTTGCACTCTAACCGGCTCGCGAGAAGCTGTCAAGTAACTCGTTTTCCCTTCTTCTTCTACTTCTTATTCATCTTCTTTAAAAAAATCTTAAAAAACATTCATCAAAAAATTTATCACGCGCATATTTATTACGATAGAAACATTATATATATATATATATATATAAATGTGTGTGTGTGTGTGTGTATGTATATATACATATATATAATTTTTTTTGTATGCAATGCCAATCTCATAAAACGATGGACAAAGCCCCAAAATGGACGACGAATTACCGATATTTTATTTTAATAGTAATATACATATAAAATATGTATATATTTTTTTCATGGTCTAAGGTACATTTCTAATTCAGATGATTTAATAAGCCTTTAGATGTTTTTTTCTTCCTTCCACGAAAGACAGAAAATAATGGAAATTTGTACGATTTTATTTTATTGCTCAATTATTCTATAAAATGTAAATGTCTACGAGCTAATCTGATATATCCTCATTGATTTTGTATTCCATTGCCATTATCTCGTCAAAAGGAAATAACCCGAACTTTTACAAAAATAAGAGAGAGAGAGCGAGAGAAAGATGGAGTGAGACAAACAAGAAATTTGTCGCTTTTTTCAATATTATTTTTCCTTTGTTTTTCTTTTTTTTTTCTTTTTTTAGTACAGCTATAAATTTGTGTGAAATATGAATGTGAGATCAAATGTTTCCCGCCATGTTTTATCGTGTATTTGTCATTTATATTAGTTATATACATCCTCGAAATTATTTGTTAAATTTTATCGACTTGGCGCTTATTTTATTCTCTTCTTTTTTTACATATTTTTCGATTATTGTATTTACTAATTAGTTTTTACTTTCACCAGGGGGTTACATGGTTGGCGATAGTGAGAGAAAAATTGGAAATGCGCGAGGAAGGATGGAATAGGATTGTTCGCAACGAGGATATACAGATTATTATTGTTCATTTATTACTCTCCTCGCAATCCATAATGTTTCTTTTTTTCCCCCTCTTTTAAATACCCTCAATTTTTTTCTCATTCTCCAAATATTTAAATTATTACCACACTTTTTTCTTTTTCGTGCATCAGAAATGTCTCTGAGATTACCATAAACGACGATCAATCGATCTTTATCCTATTTTTATTACAAAGAAACAAAGCTATATAAAAAATACGAAATTATTGATTATTTTCGAAATTCACATCGTAGGAATCCAACGAATTTTCGTTTATTTCGTAATTCTTCAAAATATACAATTTGTTTTTTTTTCTTGTAAATTTAGTCCGTGCGTTTGAAAAAAAAAATCAATATCGACGATTACCCTAAATGTGCAGAACAATTGAGAAATAATGATAATTCGTTGAATTAGAACGATTTAAATAATCATTTCGATTTAAAAAAATCGAAATGATTAACTATTTTTAATTAACGTACAATTTGGAATCCAGCGAAATTCTTCAATTGATAATCTTGAAAAGTGTGGAAAAAATACAAAAATGATTCGTTGAATTCCGATATTGCAAATTTGGAAATGATGATAATTAGCCATTTAAAATTTACGTACGATATTACAATAATATTCTCTGTTCGTGTATTAATCGGCTCACCAAAATAACATGTGATTGTGTTTTGCAAACAAATATTTGCCATGCTCCGAAACTTTTATATGCCTTAGTCGTTAGTTTTTGGAAACGAAATAATTCTATGATAAAAGATAAATACTTGAATGATTGGTGATAGAAAGAAGAGCACAAGAGGATTGTCTGAAAAAAAGTATTTTATCGCACGTTCCACACGAACGTATGTTACAGTCGAGCCAAGGAGCAAGTCCTCTCGATCGTAAATCAAAGAAGCAGAACCGAAGGAATCGGCGATATGAATATGAGTGGAGGCGGAAGTAGCGGCGGCGGCAGCGGTTCCGGTTCTATGATGGGTGGTTCTGGAGGTGGTGGTGGTGGTGGTGGCGGAGGCGGCGGCGGTGGCGGCGGCGGCGGTAGTGGAGGGCATCCCAATTTCGTTGAGATCATGATTCCTGGTCCCAAGGTCGGCCTTATCATTGGCAAGGGTGGTGAAACCATTAAACAACTTCAAGAAAAATCTGGAGCCAAAATGGTCGTTATACAAGATGGACCCTCGCAGGAACAAGAAAAACCATTGCGGTAATTATTTATTCATTATTTTATCATTCTTCCAAATATTATTTTGAGGGTTTTTTTCTCTATATTTTTATGAAAATTGAAATTGAATTAAAACTTTTGTTTTTTTTTATTTTTTTTATTTTTAGTATTACCGGTGATCCTCAAAAAGTCGAACACGCGAAACAATTGGTTTACGATCTCATAGCCGAGAAAGAGATGCAAATGTTCCACAGAGGTGGTGCGAGAGGAGGGGGAGGTGGAGGAGGCGGAGGAGGTGGAGGAGAGCGAGGAAGCTTCTCGAACGACAATAACGGTTACAATCACGGTGGAGCCGGAGGCGACGGAGTCGAGGTTAAAATAAAAAATGAATAAAATCATTAACCTCGAAAATGATTGTTCTCGTGTAAATAAATATGTTTCTAAATTTTTTTGGATTCCAATACCGAGAATTTCTTTTAGGTACTCGTACCTAGAGCCGCAGTCGGCGTCGTTATTGGTAAGGGCGGCGATATGATAAAGAAGATTCAAGCTGAGACTGGCGCCAGAGTTCAATTTCAACAAGGTCGTGAGGACGGACCGGGCGATCGTAAATGTCTTCTTTCTGGAAAACATCAAGCCGTTGAACAAGCTCGACAGCGAATTCAAGAACTTATAGACAGTGTAATGGTAAACTTTGATATTCCATTAGAGATTCTCAATTCCTTAATTTTACAAAAAAAAAAAAAATGAATCAGAATTTAACCTGACATTTTCACTTCAATCGAGTATTTTTTGTTTAAATTATGTTCGTTGCTCGTGATTTTATTTGGTTTGGTAATACATATCTCTAGTGTATGGGAGATATATGACAAGTTATAGGAATTTCCTACGTTTCCATTATGTTTCTCCCAAAGGCCACAGATATCTAGAGACGCGGCAGCGTCTCGACGCCAAGTATTAAAAAAATAATGTTGAACGTCCAAGGCAAGACGCGCCGCCGA
The DNA here is from genome assembly GCA_963989365.1 of Rhimphoctona megacephalus. Classification (NCBI taxonomy): domain Eukaryota; kingdom Metazoa; phylum Arthropoda; class Insecta; order Hymenoptera; family Ichneumonidae; genus Rhimphoctona; species Rhimphoctona megacephalus. Next base: position 28,723,069 of record OZ022420.1, on the reverse strand, counting down.
GTATATATTTCTCAACTATCTACTTGTAAAAATAATGATTATTATAAAGTCATTGTCGTTTAGTTGAAATATTTTTGAAAATATTGTGTCAAAAAACATTACGAAAATTCTAAATTTCTTATCGATTTTGGATTATGATGAGATTCGTTGAAATTTTTGAATTTCGTTTACAGAGAAGAGACGATGGAAGGAATCCAATGGGAGGTGGTGGCGGTAGAGGCGGAGGAGGAGGTGGACCACGTGGAAATGGTTTTGGAGGTGGTGGACGTCAACCCGGTGAATATGGTGGATGGGACAGACGTCAGAGCGGCGGTCCGATGCAGGATAAAATTGAAACTACGTTCACCGTACCTTCCACCAAATGTGGAATTATCATTGGCAAAGGTTGATTTTTAATCCCGCCCCCCCCCCCCCCCCCCCCCACATAAAAAAATTCTTCAATTACTTTCTTGGTTACATGTCAAAATAACTCGCGTCAAAATAACATGACGTCAAATAACACACGACTAAATAACATCTATTGGGTATTTATTTACATGTACATATATGTATATGTATATAAGTATCTCTAAGGGTAGTTTCTAGGACTGTCTTAAAAATTCTTAGAAAAAAGTGTCTCAAAGTATAAAATTCAGGTGCAAATAGTTGAATGTGATGGGTTGGGCAACGGGGCGTTTCGTGCCCCTTTGCCGTTTTTTAGATCATAACCACCCTAGGTTTGAACCACCTCAGGTTTGAATAGTATAAGAAACATAAACCATATAGTATTTTGTTTTTTTATTAGAATTGTATAGAAATGTGTTATATAATTCAAACATTTAAATATAATCAATCTATGATGTGAAACAATTGAGTACACGAATACATAGAATATTTAAAAGGCGTAGTTCACAATATTCAAATTTAATACGTCACTGTAATGCACACAACTTTATACTTTATTTTGTGCTTTGCAAATGCACATCATATTAATATCATTCGATTCCCATATTTTTCATGTTATTTTGTCGTGTGTTATTTTGATGTGACACCGCTTTCTTAATGCAATCCGTATAATTCAACAGGTGGTGAAACGATTAAACAAATAAATCAACAAACCGGAGCGCACTGCGAACTCGATCGAAGAAATCAGAGCAATGAAAACGAGAAGATTTTCATTATTCGTGGCAATCCAGAACAAGTTGAACATGCCAAGAGAATATTCAGCGAAAAATTGGGAATGGTAAGTTTTTTTTCCCGTTTTAATTGTTGTATGTAATAAAATCCACAAAAAATGCTCCTCTTTTAGATTTTTTATTCAACTCGTTCCTCCCTGAGAGCAGTTTGAAAAAAAAAAGAAAAGAAAACCATCATATTCGAGTATATAAGAGTGCGGCAGAGCTCGCGCTGGCTCTTTTTAATACTTGGCGTCGAGCCGCTACTGCGTCTCTTGATAAATTTGTGCTAATTGGCGATTGGACCAATAGAATATTACTCGTTAAAATAGTTAGGGTAAACCGTTTTGTGATTAACCATCAAACAGTGAATAAATGGACTAAAATTTAACAATAATCAATTTTGTTACACTAACCATTTTTAGAGTCGATTTTTTTTACGTATCAAAATTGATTGATCGACAAGAATGAAAGTGTTTATTCACTGGACGGTTTAGCCGAATGAAATGTATTACTATCTTTTTTATAGTGCGATCCCATGCACGAATTCCAGGGCCAAGCAGGAGCTCCGTTCGCCGGTGGTCAAGGACCAATCGGTTACAATCCAAGTTGGAATGCAGGCTCGGGTTATCAGGCTTGGCCTAATCAACAACAATCCGCCGATTCTAGTGAGTTGCTATTTAAATACATTCAATTATTATTGTTTCATTGCATTCCAATTTTTTTCCTATTCACTATTGCTCATTTTGTTGTTGATTTTTTAAAATTCTATTTTGTTATTATATCGATTGATCTATGTTTATTTTTGATATTTTGATATTTTTATTCGTGTCTCGTGCTTTGCGTGAATTGTGTACAGGTAACGCTAGTCAAGCAGCCGTACAAGTGAACCCCCAAACTGGCCAACCGGATTACAGCGCTCAATGGGCCGAATATTATCGTTCTCTTGGCATGCATCGGGAGGCGGATATGATCGAACAACAGGCGAAACAACCCAAACCGGATCACAATCAGCAACCCGGTAAGTCAACAAATAACGTAGTATAAAAAATCAATCTTTCTGTTAGTGATCATTGAAAAATGAGATGGATTATAATAAATTGAATATCTAATTTCTATTTACTATTGTTTACCTTTATTCTAGTATTTTTCGGTTTCTTTACAATTTAGATAACGTAAAATTCAAAAAAGTATCATTTTCCATAATTGATCTAACGTTTATTATTTTTGAATTTTTGTGTTGAATCAGCTCCTCCTGGTGCCGGAGGTCCGACAGCCCCAACTCCTCAACAACAGCAGCCCCAGCCACCGCAACAAGCGACCCCTCAACAACAGCAGCAACAACCGAATGCTGCACAAAATGGTGGTCAGGCGGATTACAGCGCCCAATGGGCAGAGTATTACAGAAGCATGGGAAAAATTAAAGAAGCTGAGGCGATCGAAGCTCAAATGAAAGCTGGCAAGGTGAAAAAAGATGACCCATTTTCTCATCCAACGTTTATTAAGCTCAACAACAACAAAAATATATAAAACTCTGAAAATCTCTCAAATTCTCATTTAAAAAAAATCAAACTTGTAATTTTGAAGTATTCCTTATCTAAAAAAAAAAAATTCCGACCACACTCTCGTATGTTTCTAGGACTACAAATTCGTAATTATTTGACTTTTTTTTTTACTCAATAAATAATAATATTCTTGTCCAATTATTTACCACAATTTCTTTTGACAAATAATTCATTTTGATTTTACAATGAATGCTTGTTAGCTGGGAATGCAGGCTAATCAAATGGCTCAACCACAAATGCAGCAGCCGATGCAAGGTCAAGCAGCGGGTCCGCAAGCAAGCGCGCCAAACGCGTTCCCGCAGGTTTACGGGAATTATCCCGGGATGAATCCGGCGGGTGCAGCGCCAGCGGGTTATTACGCGAGTACGGGTGCGGCTCCGCAACCTCCGGCCGGTCAACAAAATCCAGCCTTCCCAAGTGGCTATCAAAACTACGCGTTCTCACAGCCGAGTTCCGACAATTGAAGCCTCAATCCTCATCATTCTCGATCAACAAAACAACAACAAATCCAAACAAAACAAATATGTGAGTATTTTCGTTTCTACTCTTAAAAAATATTCGATCCATTTCGGAAGATGCATATTTTTTTTTTTTAATTTCCAATCCCCTAATCCTGCAGAACTCGTGAAATTGCCAATTAAAAAAAAAAAAACTTTAATTCGAACAAAATAAAAAATCAATTTTCATTCAACTTTAAGAAAAAACTCACTTTGTTGCTATTTTATCAAAAAAAAAAATACACGATTATTCTCTCAACACAAAAGCAAAGCACGAAAATAACTTTTTATTAATAAGTAATTGTTATTCAAATCTTTTTTTTTTTTTTTTATTTAAAAATTTTTTTATTTCCTCCAAACTATGCATCTTCCTATCCCACGAGTGTAATTCGATCCGATTGAAAATTGTTGAGATTTCCATCGAGATAGAATATATACCGTACGGAAAGAGAAAAAAATACAAAAAATATATATATATCAATGGTGTAATAACAGGTGACATATATCTCTATTATCGTATAATATACGCTCGCTAGAACTGTTTAATGATGAATTTACAGGAAACATTGTGTGCAATATGACCGAAATGAAAGCAAAAATGAAATAATATGACAAAAATGCCCGTACAATTTATGCAAAAATGAGAGAAAATCGAAAGAATAATATGTGATTTATAAATATGTATACACATGATTTACACCTTTGAACTTGCCAAACAATATATATATATATATATATAGATAAATATAAAACAAAAGTATATAAAGTATATTAAAAAGATGGAATATAATATCGCCGCAACGATTTTGTGCAATAATCGATTCTTTATTTCCAACAGTTTTCAGATAGCTTTCCATTGGGACGCGGTAAATGCCTGCTGTTATCTCCATACAATGTTCACTCTTAAAAAAATAAAAAAGAAACAAGCAACAAAAAAATCGCGATTGGCCGAAAAACTAGCAGCAAGCTTTTTTTTTCTCGAAAAGGAGACACATACAAAAACACATGAGAAGCCCTATTTATATTGCGATTATCGTCCGACGTTTTCTCTTTTATATATATATATGTATATATTTATACATATATACATAGACACACACATACACACGCATATATAAATATATATGTATACACATATATTGTAGGATATCCATTGTTCTAATTTCTAATTATAAGCAACAAAAAAACAAAAGCAATGTCTGAAATCTAATTGAGTTGGAATAGTGTAATATGTAATAACCAACATTATTATGCTCATATGTGTCATTTATTTTGTCTTTCTCTCTTTTTCTTCTTCCACGAATTAAAAAAAAAAAATATGAGAAAAAACCAAGTATGATATGATGAGGAATAAATAAATTAGCATTAAGCAGGTGACCGCAGAAATGGAACGAGGATCGACCAATTGATCGAAACTCCGAGCGGGAGCGAGAAGACACCTTTTTTCCGTCGCCCCCCCCCCCCCCCCCCCCCCCCCCCGCCAATATCATCCTTCACATCACTACGATTTTCAATCCCGAGCTCGAAAAGTGTATGTACGCGTGTGTGACTTCAGGATGACTTGAAATTTTGAAACCAAACTTATTATCATTATTATTATTATAAATTGTTTCGATTGAAACGTTCTCCAATTCTCCACTCCCCATGAAATGCTCAAATATTTTCGTACGAAATATTTATCTGAAAAATAATGCTCCATCGTTTGTTCGGTCGAAGTGGGATTTCTTTTTCCTATCGCAATTATGAAAATTTACGCCACAAAAATCAACTTACATACATATGAATGATATATATTTAGATGTAACATATTCGTATCTACGATAGACGTAAGTCGACAAAAACATTCATCAATTGTTTACATTTAATTCAACTCTCAAAAATGTCGATATTAGTGCGACGATTTTTTTCTTTTCTTCGGTTTTTTAAATTATAGATCCAGAGAAAGCAGCAAGTTTTTATGTGGCTGTTCCTCCGACAATCACGAGGATAACAGTGCATGGGAAAATTTGATTTGAAATGTGTTTTTGCTCATGCATATTATTGTTCGGAAAAAATCGAAAATACAAAAAAGCAAAAACAATGCAATCGATAAAGTGCACGCGCTCTTAGGGAGCCAGGATTTCTCGTTGTCCCAGATGTGAAACGTGAACCAAATTTTCGAGACCTGCGTAAAAAAATTGTAACAGAAAAATGATTTTTTTATTTTGTATTTTATTTTATTTAAACAAATCACGAAAAATCGTCGAAATTATGAATTCCCGTTCGAGGGATATTTATTCTCGAAATGAAGAAAAATTTGCTGTTAGATTATAAATCATTAGTAACAAATGTAATGTGGAGAGAAAAAATTGATTTTCGGAGCCGCGTTGTTCTAATGAAAAAAAAGGAAATCAATAATATTATTAAATAAAAATGTAAAACTCGACGACTGACGAAACACCGCGATATTTTTTGTCTCGTTTTTCAAATTTCTTCTATCGTGATCTAATAAAGTGCAACGAAATTCGTCAAGTGTTATTGGAGGTAAAGCTATGAAAATGAGTTATTAATAAGGAGATCCGCGACGACAAGGTATTGATTGATAAATCAATTTTACGTACCTACGTTTTTTCTGTTTAAAAGTGGTTTTATATTTTCTTCCATTTTCGTTGCAATCTTTTCATTTCAACGTTTTTCATGTGTACAGGTATTTTTTAATAGTATACCTTTCTCCGTTTTTTTGTATTTACAGAGACCGAAATTAAACTTTAGTGGATGTTGTACAAATTTCTTTTATTTTTGTGTATATTTTTTGTTTCTCTGTTAGATATATTTGTGTGCCAAAAAGTTTATATATATATATAATTATCATACTTCTAGAAGAAAAAGAATACAAACCAAAAAAATTCCCGAGTTCGCACCAATTTTGATCTGGCAAATTAGCTTCATCAAATATTTTTTTTTGTGAGTGTATTTCATATATATATATATATATATAAATTCATACTGTTTTCATTTTACAGCGAATTTATAAACTTATCACGTATGTATCGTTTCAGGAACAAGGGGCCCGTATCGGAGTCCTTTACTATGGAAGAACCAAATGAGCCAATTTTCAAATTATTTTTTCTTTTCTCCTTTTTTTATTACAATTTTTTTGTATCATTGTTATTGTGATTTCTTTTTATACACCATTCCTCTTTCCAATGTAAATATAATATTTCATTTGCATCCGGTTTCTTGTATTATAGATTGTGAAGTATACTATTTGTGTGCGACAATTTAAAAAAACTATGGGGAAATTTCTCAAAATAAGCTATTATTGCATTTCTTCAGTTTTTTTTTCGTGCGTGTCATTTTTTTCGTCCATGTACTGTAAAAACTAGATTTGTATTTGTATTACAAATGGAATACAATTTATGAAACGCTTGAGAACCTTTTGATGTAAGAATATTTATACATATTTTCGACTACGTCCTTCGGGATTGTTCATATCAGCTATTTTTTCTTCGTATTGTTGCAAGCATTTTTTTACGTATGTTACATATTATCTATATCTATATATATAGATTTTTGTACATTAGATAATGCGGAAAGTATCGCCCGTTTGTTTTTTTTTTCTTTCTATTTTAATTAATTTCTTTTTTATCGCCGACTTGTTATTTCGTTAATAAAATCAAAACTTGAAATTCTTTGGCGTAAAATTTATTTTTGTTTATTTTTAATAACGCAACAAAATAATCATTACGATTTATCGGGAATTAATTGCAATTCAATGGTTTTTTTCATTCACTTTATCGGCAACTTTCTTGATCAGGTATTTTTGCAGTATTGGAATTCGGAGAAAGGTTTTCTATCGTTAATTCTTCATCGAGTGTCCAGTATTTGAAAAATTTAAGAAATTTTGTCGATAGAAAATGAGATTTTTTTTCAATTATTTATTTGGAGGAAAATTTCAATTCCAAAAATTGCAATTTGTGCATTTACAAAAAAAAATCGATTTTTCTTTTTTTGAAGCTGCTCTTAGGGTTTTTCCTCAATTATTAGCATTTTTTTCTTTTAACGTGTTTCAGCGTGGATTACAAACGCTTTATCTGAAGTTTACAAAACTCATAAAACTGTGGAATACTGCAGTGTTTTAAGTAAAATTAAAAAATTTTCACGTTTATAAAAAAAATTTCGCAGTGTTATCAACACTGAATATTTATTATAATCGTGTGTGTGTGTGTGTGTGTGTGTGTTTGTGCGTAAATATCTTTGCATTATTACGTTTTTGAAAACAAAACAAAAATTTTATTTAAATGAAAGAATTTCTGAATTGTTCCGAGTTTCGTTCGCTCTTTTAAGTAATTAATGAGAATATGAATCACCTAACTAGAGCATTGCAGAACAAGAAAGATGAAAATTCAATTATTTCGGTTGACCCAGCAACCGAAAAATTTTGTAAATTCAAGTAAAACTTCACGTGTTTGTCTTGAACTTGCTGGAAAATCGTACTGCACTTTCCATACGAGTAATTATCATCTTACAAATGACAACGAGAAAAAAAACACTTTAACGAGGAAAACAATCTCGTTTGGATGTTTTCTACGATTTTTCTCAGCCCAAGTGAAAAGTAAAAAAAATGTTCATTTCTCACTCTCGAGGGAGGAGATTCCTTGAATAATCTACTAATATTAAATGTATATTGATTATACATTACGAATACACGAATTTTTGTTCTATACCCGAATTCAATAAATATAAGCCTCATAAGAATTGTTAATATTATGTTTTTTGTTTTACGGCCGTTGGCTTCGTTGGCTCGTTCGAAATTTCTCTGGAAAAAATCCGACCCGACGGATTAGAGGAGAGAAAAAACAACAAGCGCCCCGCGAAAACGTCTATTGAAAAATTGTAATATCTGTAATGAAATTTGATCTATGCTGAAATTTTTTGAAAATTTCAAAGCGAATTGAAAATATCCTGGAAGGAGTCTTTAAACGTCCGACGATGAACCGTACATCGTATTCAATTGTTGGGTGCATCTTATAAAGGTCGCTCGTCTTGGCAATTCTCGCAATCGCGATGCACCCACGTAAGTACACGCTGAACGCAAACCACCCAAAATATCCAACGTCGTTGCCTCAACGGCTCCTCTGTAAGGTACCTCTACGGTCTTTCCTTCCGACGATCTGCAAATAATAAGGTACGAATTTTTCAATTTTATTCTGAAAATCGTTTAAAAAGTTGCTACCACCGTTTCATGATTTTTAACTATTAATTTGGTCTTTTATTTATTTAAACTGTAAAATAAACAGAAGCAGCGTTTAAAGATTTTTTTTCAAATTAACGCTTATCAATTTTCATCGTCACTCGCTGATTACGGAGGACCGCGAATAATTGAGGCATAATACGTGACACAAGATCAAGGAAAAGTGAATGGAATTTAAAAAAAATTTTAAGAGATTATTTGAAAAATGAGCCAACGACAAAGTACGAAAGTAAATAATGAAAATTGACAAAACATCGAGATAAGATTAATAAAAGAAGCATTAATGAATCGAGAAAAAATGATAAAAGTAATAAAAATAAAATTGGGAAAACGAAGATAAAGAAGATAGAAAGAATTTAGTAAATGAAAAAGTCACTAAAGTAAAATAAAGATAATGTGATGACGCGATAAAAGAAGCAAACCTGTATTCAGCGACGCCACCGGCGTGTTTTTTCATTGCTGTGCTGGAGGCCATACCGTAGAACAATTTTAATTTTCTACCATTTTTTTCAATGACATCGCCACCGCATTCATCATGACCGGCGAACATACCACCGGCCATTACGAAATCAGCACCAGCACCAAAAGCCTTGGCCAAGTCACCGGGACAAGTGCAGCCTCCGTCCTAAAAAAAAATACAAAGTAAAGAACATGAAATTTTATTTTTACGCTTTGCCGCCCGTTAAACGATTTTTTTTCTCGAGATTTTTGGCTTTGAGCCAAATATCTCGATATTGCGTTCGAGGTAGAACGTTTATCGACGACTTACGGAAATGATGTGACCCTTTAAACCGTGGGCTGCGTCCGCACATTCTATCACTGCGCTCAGCTGCGGATAACCCACTCCCGTCTTCATTCTCGTCGTGCACACCGAACCCGGCCCAATCCCTACTTTTATCACATCTGCACCCGATAAAATCAATTCCTCTACCATTTCTCCGGTCACGACATTTCCTGCCTGAAATCAAACGTATCCAACGTCATTTATTTCTTCGAAATTTCAATAATTTACCTTGTTTTTTATTTATCTTTTGAATATGTTGATTCGATTTTCTTTCTCATTCTTAATTACTACTCACTAAAGATGAAAACAACAAATTTTCAAATGTACAACACTGATCACACGTTTGAAATTTTATTTACCATCATCGTTTTTTTTTAATTTAATCGCGGCGATCGAATTATATTTCAAAGATAGAATCGATGTGGAAATATTAAAATTGCATTTTGCAGCTGTTGTAAAGTCAATTAAAAAAATAATAATGTCATTTTCGAAATGTAACATGCAAATCTTATTGGACAAATGTTATTTTTCGTAATTTTCAATTGAAAAAAAAAAATGAAGAACAATGTATATTTTAATTCGATCAATCCGCAATCCAGAAGGCAAACACTCACGATAATCGTATGTTCAGGATATTCGGCACGGACTTTTCTCACAAATTCAACAAAGTGTTGAGAATATCCATTGGCAACATCGAGGCAGATGAACGATAAGTCAGGAACGGTGGCAATAACGCTTGACAATCGATCAAAATCCCCCTGGCTTGTACCCGAGCTGACAGCTATGTTTTCTAAACAGTCTGGATTCTTTGTTGCAAATTCTTTCCATTCTTCCGGCGAGTAATACTTATGTACCGTTGTGAAAAGACCGTGCTGCAAAACAAAATGTATTAAAAATACGAATTGTAAATATAAAAACGTGCAAATTCACAACAAATGTTCTGAAACTGCAGCAAGAATTGATGAAATCTTGATAAAAAAAAAATCTTTATCAATAAAATTTTTATTATTTTTTACAAACTTTTAAAAATGATTAGCAATTAATTAAAAATTAAAATATTTGATTTTAGCATTTTTTGCCCATGAAAAGCAATCCATATCTGTAAAATGTTATTTGTTTTTTTATCTACCTTTGATAAAGCTCTTGCCATTTCAAAAGTTCCAACGGTATCCATATTCGAAGCCATGACTGGTATACCTTTGTAGGTGCGTTTCGAATTTCGAAACGTTATTTCTCGAAACAAGTCGACCTTGAATGAGAAATTTACAAACACACATTCGCACACAAGTCCCAATCCTTACTGTTCTTATTTCTAGAAATTCCATTAAATTTCCATAAAAAACGTTGATTCTCCATCTCAAAATGCTCCCAAAAACGTATTTTCTTGATTTTTCGAATATTTCCCAGGAGAGGAATCATTGAAAATATATTGTTTTTATATAATTCAGGCACGTTATCGTATAAAAATTAAAATTTCCATAATGGAAGAAAAAAAAAGAAAATGAGAGAAAAGAGAATCCAAAAAAATTGGGTTTGAGTTTAAAAATTTGGACAATAATAATGTTTAATGTTTCTCAACTTAAATTTATCGTTGGAAGAAACAAAATTTCCTACATTTTTTCAATCAATCAAAGGCCGTTTGACAACGAAATCTTGGCAAAAATTAAATATTCTTAGAAAAAAAATTATTTTTCGTATTTTTTAAACATTTATTCATCATCGTGAGAATCAATAAATTTTGAATTTTTGCATAGCATTAAAGTTTTTGTACATCGAGAGAACTGAAATAAAAGTTACGAAGGCAAAGGAGTTGCCAGGATAACAATCGTTTATCAGGGGAGGGTCGATAGGACCTTGTTTTTTTTTGTCGCTCCAAAATGAAATATTCGTATGAATGAGACGAAATTTCGTCGTAACGACGAAAAAAATAGAATATATTGACTACGATACTTTTTGTCTAGACCCAGACGCCACATGAGACAGAGGACTACGAAAAAAGGTGTAAAGATATTGATGAAATTGCAACGAGACGAACGAGACATAAATAGTTTGGGAAAAAGATGGGAGGAAAGAAAAAGATACTAATTTTTCGTAAGGTTATCACTTGATAAAACATGGTGAATTTTAATATATAACTCACGTCAGATCTGCTCTTCAAGGTGCTCCTCTTTGGCCTCAATAAAACATCCTTGAAATCCAGTTTAACGTCGTTTATTATGTTCGGCATTGTATTATATCTTTTTTTTCTAATTAATTATGATTTTTTTTGTCTGAAAGCGATTTAGCAGACGATTCGTAACGCGATATGAGGTTTATATGTGTGCGCGGGCCCGATGTGTTGTTTTTATATATGACACAGAGATTCGTAGCAGACGACTCTATCTCTGCGCTTGGGTGTGTGTGCGCGTTTTTTTTACGTGGAACGCTTACTGTCAAAAAATAAAAATTTCTCCTCCGCGACCGTGGTTTCGAACGACGGTTACGACGATACTGTGAAGCAGTGTCGAAAAAAATCCGAGCAGCACACCCCACTTTTATATCCCCTCGCGCGATTCGTTCGTTGTCTGGGAAATGATAAAAAACGAAAGAAGCTTCCAATATGTGACGATGGCAAAATTCGTCGCTAGAGTGCGCCAATTCCCTTTGCAAAAGAAAACCGCGAAAGTGCAAATTTTAAATAATATAGATCTTCATAACCGTACATTTTTTATAGGATGATTTGTTATTGGTTGGTAAATAAAGAAAATGAGAGGAACGTGGTAGGTGACGTGGTGACTAAGTAATAAATTACAATGATAAGAAATAATATTTAAGAATAAATAAGAATCGACAATATCTTTATAGTGTTATGAATACGTGATTAAAATCATACACAGTAGTATCACTTTTATATTCTTTTTGTTTATGAGACTGTAACGATCTCGTAGTATTAACTTTGAATTTTATATAAACAGTTTTCAGTTCCCATATTTTCCGATTGTTTCAATTCTACGAATGGTACTTTGGGAAATATCAATCATCGGAAAATTAAAGATATGCACGGGGAACAAGAGCGATTGTTACGAGAAAGGGTCGTTGGGTCAAAAGCTTGGAGTGGAAAATGTGTGAGCAGTGTGATTGGTTGAGTTGTGAACGAGCGTACGGAGTCTGCGCGAGGGACTCACGAAGAATGGAAGATTGTGAATCGGGCGAAAAGAAAGAAAATCAGAACTTTGTCGACTTTTGAGAAGAGATCTTGTGTTCAAATAAAACGATAATTTCTAAGTTGCAACAATAAAAGTATTGGATTTTCATTTTGAATTTTTGACTTCAATTATTTGGAAAGTTGGCAAGGCGAGCTGCTTCAGCTCCTTATCAATCGAGCCCACCTGCGACAAAAAGCGACAAACGAACAATTACAAATTTTCGGCACAGCAACAACTCTGTCGAAAATTAATTCTATCAGGCAAATCTCTACCAAGGAAATTTCAACCAAGAGAGAGACTCTATCATTCCTTAACTCTCCCATAACTTTTCTCTACCATAGGCATTCTCTATACCAATAAACAATCTCTACCATAGACATCTCCACCACATCATACTCTACCGACAAAAACTCTCCCAGGGAAATCTCCATCATGGTCAATCTCTACTGGAAAGACATCTCTACCAAGGGCAATCTCTACCATTGACGAAGATTCATCTTTACTGCAGTAATGTAGATTATTACTGCAGTATTACTTGTTTATTGCTTTTTTTACTTACTTACTTAAGGAATTTCGGTACAATTCTATTGTTTTCAAGCAAAGCGCCAACTTCACCGTAGCAATATTTCGTCAAAAAGAAACAAAAAAAGCCTGTACGTTAAATTCGGTCGATGGGGGGAAAACTCAACGTTTTCGTTGATGAATAAGTGAATAATTAATTAATAAACCATGTAGACGAATTATTGGTTTGGAAGTTTTTCAATTATTTTTTAACATTTTTTCTCATTATTCCATTCGTAAAACTGTTATTCACCAATGACCGTAGGCATTTCACCATGTTAAAAAGTGTTTTTTTTTTTTATATTTAATTACACAAAAACGGTGTAGACGATCGATTTAAAATTTGGACGGCACATCCAGTATATGTCAATGAATATACTGTGTAAATTTGAAGCAAATGGTAACATTTTGCCGCTTGTCCCGCAACTCCTTAATTACTGCAGTAATGTAGATGTAGACAATGGTAGAGATGTCTTTTCGGTAGAGATTGACCATGGTAGAGATTTACCTGGGAGAGTTTTTGTCGATAGAGTAGGATGTGGTAGAGATGTCTACGGTAGAGATTGTTTATTGGTAGAGAATGCCTATGGTAGAGAACAATTTTGGGAGAGTTGAGAAATGATAGAGTCTCTCTCTTGGTTGAAATTTCCTTGGTAGAGTTTGGTCAGGTAGAGATTTGCCTGATAAAGTTAATTTTCGACAGAGTTGTTCGCTGTGTCCGAATTTTCCCGCTCAGAGCGTCACAAATACGCGCGTATCGCGCTATTGCACGGCCTTTTTAGGTACTAAACGCCCCTGGTTCCCAAAAGCACCGTAAGGAGCAAGGAGACTACAGAGAAGGAGTGAACACACCACCGTACTTAAGAGGATGGGTCAGTCGCAAGTGGCAAAACCAGAAACTATAGCATCAACGTGTTTTGGGCACACTGGAACTACAAATTGGCCTATGCTGTGTTCACTCCTTCTCTCTAGTCTCCCTGATTATTACTATATGCATTAGTACTTTCGGTCACGAGCGCTGCAGTGGCAAAACCAGAAACTATAGCATAAAGGTGTTTTGGGCGCGCTGGAACTACAAATTGGCCTATGCTGTGTTCACTCCTTCTTTCTAGTCTCCCTGGTAAGGAGACTAGAATCTAGAATCGTGCCAGTCGCGCATGGCGTGCACAGTTCGCGGGTGTTATGCGGCGAGGAGTGATCCATCCGTTGAACTGTTAGGTTATAATCATTATAATCGAATTTGCGAAGGACAAAAAAGCGAAAAACGAATTCCCGGCAACGACGACCACGTTGTTCTAAACCAGCGTTAATATTGGTTATACCTTATTGTATTATTATATTTTTTGATTGAGATCGCGAATCATAGGTACACGTTATCTGTAGTATTTGTCAATTTTTTTCTATTCTTTATACAAATATCTTTGTTATGCAGTGAAATAAAGTAACGAACATGGCCGCTAAGAAAAGTACACGTGTATCGCGTAAGCGACCGCATTCTCAACCCGTCGAAAGAATCGTTAAGCCCGAATTACCCGGTAAAAAAGTGAAAAAACGTAAAGCTCTTGTTATCGCTCAAGAAATTAAGTTTGCTCGATTACTCGCAAACAATGACAAAAAGGTTAGGGATAAAATGCTCAAGAATCTTAAAAAATGGTTGACAGTACGCTCCGGAAGTTCTTTCCGTAAGTTTACTATTTTCTTAAATCATTTTTCCTTTCATCTAATCTTTCCTCTGTTCTCAATTATACTTCCCGTCGAGTAGTTTTGTTGCCAATTTTTCTTTTCTATTTCTTCAATATTTTCAATAGACAATTCATCTGTTTCTCACGTCCTTCAATTCGTTCATTGTCTTGTCTTTTTTCTGTTCTTTTCTTTTTGACTTTAATTCCCCTCCCCCCCTTTATTACGAATAATTCCAGTTTTGTTGTAATTATTTTTAAATCTTAATTATTTTCATTGCAAATTACAATTTTTATTCTCTTTCAATTTATTCTTATCGTTTTGTTGCTATTTTCTTGAAATTATACTTTTAAAATTCTACCGTATCAAACGATTTTTTCACAGCTTTTACAGAAGCCGATTTTATGAGATTGTGGAAGGGTCTATTTTACTGCATGTGGATGTCGGACAAGCCGCTCATTCAAGAAGAATTGGCTGAATCTCTTAGCAATATTGTACATTGCTTTGATTCTATGGAAACTGCGCTACTTTATACCGAATGTACCTTAAAAACACTTGCCATTGAGTGGTTCGGCATCGATCGTTACAGACTTGACAAATTTCAAATGGTAAATTTTTTCAAACGAAAGAAATTTTTTAATATTTCGATTCGTCAACTATTCGTGTTTGACAACTTTTTGCTGTTGTCGTTCGGTATAAAAAAAAAAAATCATAATTATTTTTATGAACTTGCCTAAATTTCTTTAAGGGATTATTTTTTTAAGCGCGTCCAAAAGAAATAACCATAGAAAATTATTTTTCAAAAAATAAAAGTCTTTTGTACCTGAGTAATTTTTTTTTTCCTTTATCCGCTCAATAGTTGGTAAGGAGGATAATTAGACAAACATTTGAAACATGTCGACTGAAATCCTGGGACGAGGAATGGACCAAAGGTGTAGCCTCAGCGATGGAAAATATTTTATTGGATCCAAAAACAACTTTGGGATTCAGTTTGCATGTAACAGAATTGTATATGGAAGAATTGGCAAAGGTAAATTTGAAAATTGGACAAAGATTCTTTATCTCACTTTTATTATGAATTTTTATGAGTCGTTTCTTATTAATTTATTTTTCGTGTGTCGTCTTGTGTGATATTTTAATCTCTTCCTACAATTATAGATCGGCGGTGGATCTATACTTCCTGAGAGTGTTACGAAATTGCTCAGGCCATTTGCAATACATTTGGCCTCGATGGAGGACGAGCGACAAATCAGGCATGTCGTTAAATACATTTTCAGGTATCTTATTTTTCAATCGGACGTCGGTATGGATTACATGGAAAAATTCCAAGCCTGGCGACAAGTAAGCAATTTTTATATTTACTCATGGAACAAAAATTCTTATTGCCGATTGATAATTACGATTGATTTTTGTTTTTTTTTGTTTTTTTTTTCCAGGCAGGTTTTCCCTGTAAAAATATCGACGATATGCAAAAAGTTGAACTTTCCGATCAAGAAATCCTGGAAGAAGATGAGAACAGCGAGGATATTGAATCCCAGACACCAGAAGCAAAACCTCTTGATCCAAGAGCTGGAAGAATCGATGTAGAATTGCCTCAATTGCCGTTCGATCCTTTGGCTGTGGCAGAATTAATAAAACAATACAAATTTCATCCAAAATCGACGACTAAAACGCGTCGACAAATAATACGGTTGATCAGAGAGTGCGTCAATTAATTTTCATTCGTTAACGTCAAATTGTTGCTATTTAAAGCAAAATTTTCATCGATTTATCTTTGTTTTTGAAGAAATGATTTCAAATTTGTATTTTTTTAATATTGAAAAAGTTGATGCTTATTTTTCGTGATTTTAGATTCTCCGAGCTGGCCAAGGGAATAATGCCACTGGGTGTAAAAGAAGTAGTTGTTCCACAGTCAAAAAATTCAGACACGAATCCAAAAAAAGCGGCTTATCGTTTGTTGAAATTTGAGAAAGAGCTTTATTCGGACACTATTCGTCGTAAGCGAAAAAGAAAGCAGATTTTACCGATCGACAAGGACGACGAGAACGGGGAGGGTTTCGAGAACACGTTTACTCCGATGAACGAGGACGAGCCCGAGAAGAATGGATTGCAGAAAAAAAGAGACGAAGAAGAAGAGGATGACAAAAATTTCGAGATGTTGTTGAGGAACGACGAAAAGGAGATCGTAGCGGACGGGAACGAAAATTTTTGTACGCCCAAAAAGAAGAAACAAAAGTTGAAAAAGAATTTCCACGAAGAATCGGAAGCATCAAAAAAACGAATGGCGAAAAAGCAAAAAAAAGGCCAAAACGCGAATTTGAACAATGTTGAAAAAACGTCATCAATAACGGAGAATAAGGGAGAAGAAAAACATTTGTTCTCCGCGAACAAAAATATCAAATTGAAAAGTAAGAGAACAAAAACGAAAAAATTGCAGAATGCGATTAATTATTTCAACAAAAAATTCTTGAATCGCTCATCCGAAGATATTACTCCGGCAAAAGCGAAAAAATCCCGACAGAGTATCGAGGCTGTTTGGGACATTTCTAACAACGATGATCCACCCACGCCCACCGCTTCACCCACTTCGAAAATCACGACAAAGTCTCCTCCCCGTGAAATAAAAACACTTATAGTCGAAACGAATAAGATTGAGGTCAAAGAATCTTCCAGCAATCTCAGTAAAGAACAAATTAAACAAATTCCATGGCTGCATCCTGTACTCACGAAATTGGAGGATGAGAAACCGGTAAATGAGAATTTATTCATTTTTAATATCCAATCAATCTCTATTCATTTATTATCGTATTAATAAAATTCTTTTTTTCTTCACTTTCACAGAAGCTCCAAACTCCGAATAAAACACAACCGGAGGTGCAGAGCAGCAGCGGTTCAAGTGCAAAGAAGCGAGTCAAAATAATGTTACGTCACAACACAGCCCAGCACACCTCGGAATACATTCGTCAATTGCGTCAGAGTCCGGCAATACCTTACGACGCTAATCGCAAACCATTGTCGGGTGTTCTTAAACCAAGTCCTCTGTCCAGTCCGGTCAATCCGTTTTACAAAAAAGCGTAGAATGTCTTCCTCATATTTTTCCTCAAGTCTCCGATAACAGCGAGAAAATCGTCGAATAAAATATGTCAAAAAAAGAAAACCTTCTTTCGAATCTAATTTATTTGTTGTGGTATATTTTTTTCTTTTTTGGCATTTTGGCATAAGAACAGATTTAAAAAAAAACGTGGTTCGATTGCACATTGAGAAAAATCAATTCTTTATTTACAGTAAATAGTTATTTCTTTCGGACACAATATGCTTCAGTCAAATTTCTTTTTTTTTACAGACAGTTGTTACAATTGCTATACTCTTTAGAAGAGCACACCCGACGACGTACAAATACAATTGTCGATTAAGGAGATCAAGGATTTAGCCAAATATTTTAATTGGAATAAAATTTTGGACTTGGAACACTTTCCATTCAAAGTTTCACCTCAGAGAGTATCGCGAATTCTCGTACGAGAAACAAAAAAGAAAGAATTCTGACACACATTGATTTTGATGGGAATTACTGTATTGTAAACGGTTCAAAGACATAAATTTAATTGTATTATTTCTTTTTACGTATCCTTCTAAAATTTATTTACAATGTACTCGTTCGACGAACGAATTTGTTCTCATCGCTATAACGAAGAATATTTCGAAAAGCGACCAGAGAAAAATTCCCAAACGAGTTCATTCTTTGGCACGTGAATTCACACTTTTCGTTTTTTTTTGTTTTTATCTCTTATGGGCTAAGTGACTTAACTAAAACTTTCAGAAAAATATAAATTTTCCGATCTAATTCACATTTCTTAGGTCGTTGATAGAAATATGAGGTTGATTTTTTTTTTTCAAAATTTCCACGTTTCTGCAACTATTATTTTTGAATTATACATCAATTCCAGATTCACAAAAGTCTGTTTACTATCTTTGCTAAAATTGCCTTTTTTTGGTTTTTCACCGATGAGAGGAGAGCGATTTTTTTTTTTACAGTCCCGCCAAAATTGAGTGCTTTTTTTAAAAGGCTGCAACTTTCCATCGAACTGCATTAATCATTCATTAAACGGTTAATAAATTCACATTAGATTGGGAAAAAAATCAATTAATTAAAAATTTACCCAAAATTGTCATTTTTTTGCTTTTTTTACAAGTGAATTATTTTCTTGAAAAAAATGAAGAAGAGACTTGGAATTCGAATCGCCATCGTTGATAAAATTTGCCAATTATTTAATTAGATTTTTTTTCCTTCCGAGCGGTCGACTTGATATCAGAAGAGGAAAAAAATTCAACAATTTGTTTATACTAAATAAACTACTATATCACAGTGACGTACGAGTGCTACGTGAGATACAAATTATTTTTGGGGTCGAAATAATTGTTAGAAGAGGTATTATTCAACCGAGTTTGACTCGTAAATAGTGATTTTTCCAACGCCAAAACCATCCCATTTCAATTTGATTGAAACCGGTACTGAAGATTGACAGTGCGACGAATAAAGTTGCATGAGCTAAAGCCCATAATTGGAACAGTGGTGATACAACCAGAAGTAGAACTGTCGCTCCTTTTGAAAGAGATTGTAAAAAATAAAGATTTACAATGAATTTGCATTTTTTTTTTAATTGTGTAGACATTTTTCAAAACTTTCGCTTTTCAATTTTGGGTAATTAATATTTTTTTCTATATTTCTAAACATTTGTAATAATTTGAAAAATATTTTCAGCGAACTCGTGTGTGCTTTTCGATACAAATGTTTTTTCGTAACCATTAAAATAAGATACCCACTATAGAAATTAGAGATATAATGACAATTTTGACAGACGAAGAATTATTTAGAATATTTCGAAAATGATTTAGATGTTCGATTTTGAGTGATTGTTTTTTTTTGCATACAATCGATTGTTTGAAATATTTACCTGTGAGAAAGCTCCAAAAACCGAAGGCAGCTCTGAGGGGAAGAATACTCGCCATCGGCCAAGCTTCGTTGGCAAAAGTATTTTTTTCAGCGAACCGTTTAAGACCTTGTTCCTTATCGTACCATCGTTCTTCAAGCCAATTTCTGAGAGACGTTTCGTCCTGTGGTAATTCCTCGGACGATATTTTTCGTATATTAAAATGTACCTCGTTCGGTAATTTACCAGTGATCAAATCGATCTCGGATTGTGGAACGTAATCGGGATATGCGATCGTAAGATCATAAACCGCGTCCAAATAGCTGGCCCGTTGAAGATAAGACGCCAAATAACTAAAACCTGTTGTTTTTGGATGAAGAGTGTGATAATAAAGCGGCAAACCATTTTTCGTCGCGTATCTGTCCGATTTTTCCTTGCTACTCGACGTTAAATCCGTTCCCTCGGGAAATATCAATAATTGCGTTCGCCTCTGAAGCGCTACGAGATAATCCAACGTACGTGATAAACGACCTTTGTCCTCCTCCCAACGACGTGTTATGTAAAGGAAACCGTTCATCTGCATTATCCAACCTGTCAACAAATATTATTCGTTACATATTTTACGCAGACGTCAATTTTTTAAATATTATTATATTTTATTCGAAAGCTCATGTTCTGTCATTTCGATCGAAAAGCCCTGAAAGTGTTGCTTTGATTTTTTTTTGTCAATTGCAGCTTCTCGAATGTCGAAGAAAATTCCAATTTGTATGATTTTTATCATATAGGTATCTCTGTTTATGAAAACAAACCCAAACAAAATTTCGCATCTTACCCGGACCCGGAATATGACGTATAGGATCCTTCAGAATAAACTTCAATCTATGCGCTGCTATACTCGGCATGCAGGCTTGATACATCGCTGCCCAAAGGAAATTCCAATCGACCCTTGTTCGATGATTCATTACCAAAATCGCCGATTCGTCCGGCGATATGTGATCTCCTGAGACTATCACTTTTACACCAAACATTTCCAGTAATGCCTGCGAAAATTTTCATAGCAATTAATAATGGGCTTGAAAGTGATTTCAACAAAATGACAAAAAATCGGGAAAGAACGTTAAATTTACACTTTTTCGTGTAATGAAAACCTTGGAAGAATTGTTTGAAAAAAATATTTTAAAATGACCGTTGAAAAAACTTACTTTTCTGGGGAAAAAAGCGATAATTTTTTTTTTTTATTGACAAATTTCGTAATTTATTGCGATTAAATTGAGGAATTAATAT
Organism: Rhimphoctona megacephalus; assembly: GCA_963989365.1. NCBI lineage: Eukaryota > Metazoa > Arthropoda > Insecta > Hymenoptera > Ichneumonidae > Rhimphoctona > Rhimphoctona megacephalus. The sequence continues at coordinate 28,702,198 of OZ022420.1, read as the reverse complement.
TCGCAGCGGTCGAGAAAACCAGTGAAAATTTTGAAAAACAGGAAAACTCACCGTAGGGTACAATTCCCAGCAAGAAAACAGAAGATCGCCGCATTTTCGAAATTTCGGTGGACTTATAAGAAGCAATGGCATAAGTGGGCAGGCGATGAATAAAAATCCTGCAACTATACTGCCATACCATAGAGCGCAGTAAATCGTACCACGTACAAAACCACGCATCACCACAGGTCAGTCTCAATTTTACTGAGAAAAAAAAATCATTATAAAATAATCAAAAGAAAAATTAGCTAGCCGCAATAATCATTTTTTTTTAACTCAAAAACGTGAATTGTTCGCGAGTAAAAGAAGTTACTCAGAAATCTTACTAGAAGAAAAAATGATTATCAAAATAAAAAAAAGTTCTCAATCGATCACTGAAATAAATAATTAATTTTCCTAAATTTCAATGAATTTACAAAAAAAATTGTGTTTTCCATTTTAAAAGTGTGAATTTCCGAAGAAAATGAAGAATCGATTGTTTATTATTCCTTACTTGAACATTTGTGGAGTAAAAAAATGAGTTTCACATCTCAGGAGGACGAGAACGGAACTAGTATCATTTTGTGTTCAGGAGATAAAGTTCTTACTCTGGCTTCGTTCTAGCTTTACCTACAAACGAGAGGGGCTTCCCTGAATGCACACACCCCTTGTCCCACTTACCCTTTCGGGAGGCATTTCCTTCCTCTCTCTTTCTCATTCGCCCTTCGCCCGAAATCCGGTAGCTTCTGGGATGCTGCGCTGGACCATTATTGATTTGCCGGTGAGGATGTGCGTCGCTCTATAACAGTCGCACACCATTCAACTCCCCCCTCCCGCCCCTCTCGAATTTCCACGGGAATTACCGTTATATTGGAAAGAACAGAAATAAAAAAGAAACTCGATAATTTCTCGACTGCAATTTATTGCAGATATAAAAGGAACGGTATATATATATATATATATATATGCATATATTTGCTTTCCATTTTTCTATTCCTATAATATCTAAATTTATTAGGACCTTTTCGATCCTCACCCTATGTTACATTTCGTATTTTTGTCGTATTTAAAAAATTTTATATATTTTTTTGTTTTTTAATACCCAGAGATCGCAGGAAGAAAAAACAACGAAACATTTCGTTATTTTGGGACAATTTACGTAAATAAATATTTATAAAATATAAACCAGCACCTCAATAAAACCAAGGAGTTTTCTCTCTTAGTTCGGTTTCGTTAAACACACTAACGGAATGAAATGAATTTTAAATTAGAGAAAAAAATGTTGCTGAACTCCATAAATCCGACGTTTTTTTTTCAACTTTTTTTTAATTACAGTAAAATCCTGCTTGTAAATGTGTATATATGTGTGTGTGTTTAATAGGCGGTCATTTTTCTATTAAAAAAACGTGGCAGAACATTCAATTTTTTTCACTGTTTGGAAATATAACAATTTTTTTCGCCCTCTCTGTTCGTTTTGCAATTATTGCAATACTTTGTTGAGACCGTTCAAAACCATCTTAAAAATTTACCGTATCGAAAAAGTAATGAAATATTTTAATTGTTTCTAGAAATTTTATAGAAAATCTACAATTTTTTAATGTTTATTTTATAGTACGCCTCGAAACTGACCGAATATTTCGAATTACGACTTTCGTCTCGTCAAAAAGTAAAATTTCGAAAAAAACAAGAAAAAAAGAAAACCTAATCCAAGGACGAACGAATTTTCGATATTTTTACATACAAAAAAAGACATTACAAAATAAAAGTATTATTAACAATTGTGAACTTTGTAGAAATTGATAAAATCTGATCTTCGACCCTTCACTAAATAAACAAAACGACATTCGGACGGAGAAACAAAAGTCGTGATTCAGGATGATACGTTATTCCATATTTCATTGGTAAATACTCGCGAATATAAAATACGATCGTATGACCTCATATTTCGCATTATTTTACCGAGAATCTTGCAGTTTCTAGTATTTCGAATTCCCGATGTTTGAATATAGACGCAAACATGAATTTTTCATCACGAATAACTCGAGTACTGTGTTATAGCACCTTTGGCTTCGTTTTTCAATGATTCCTGAGACTTCTTGCTAGCAGGTAAATCATTGACTTGTTGCAACAATTCCATCGCTCTTTTGTAGGATTTTGTCTTTAAGTGCGCCATCCCTAAATAATACTTGTACTCTATATCTGGCTTTTCGCTAAGTCGCTCCGCCTCCTCCAAATGTTTTATCACCTCTTCGTAACACGCCGGAGGAACTTGGCCAAACAGTGTTGCGCAAACCTGTGGAAAAAAAAGGAACTTAATTGGACATTTTTTTTTAATTTTCGTAAAGAGAAATATCCACAATTCCCGTTTTGAAGTAAAAATCAACGTCAAATATGACAATATCGGGAGCTTTAATATTACCTTTCTCTCGATCCAACTAAGACCCGAGATGGAATATTTGAATCTTCCTAGGAGATAATGAAGCGTAGGATCCGAGGGTCTCAGGCTTAGAGCTATTTTAACGTGTCTCTCGAAGCGCATGCCGTTTTCGAGCTTTTCTTTAATCGGTAAATATTCGGTTCTCGAGCCGAGAAGGAGCGCGTACCACTTGTGCAAATCAGCATGTTTCATTTCGAGCACGCGTTCGCAAACTTCGATACCTAACAGTTGGACAAAACTAGTGAATTAAAATAAGTAAATATAACTCTTTTATCAATTGAAACTTCGTATGTTTCTCGTGTTTTACCTTCACGGAGTAATTCTTCCTGTCTCGCTTGATCGGCAATACAGTCAGCATTTTTGAAACAAGCTCTTCCTAATCTCCAAATAACTTCGACGTTGTCGTCGTGCCAAATAACTAAAGACCGAAGATCGCACAATATTTCCTCGAGCAACGACTCGTTCTCCATTTTCTCGTCCAACGCTGTGAGCTGAAGCCTCAGGTCCTTCATTGTTCTTGAAGTCCTGCATCACTAAATATATCATCCGGTTCTTCAAAGTATATTATTCATTAAAATAATAATTTTCTTTAAATTAAAACCATCCAAGCTTCCATCTTTCAAATCAAACGAAAAAAGTATAAAATTCAACAAAAACATGTTCGATTGTTCTCACTCTGGCAAGAGCGGCAGGAAATAGTTTTCAATCCTGAAAAAGAATTTCATTTCTTGTACCAAAAAAAAAAAAAAAATTCGCCACAAACCCATTTTCCGTATCTCCTCCTCCAAATTCTTCGTCCGAACAGTCGTAAAACTCATCGTCCGCTGTTTCCGTCTCGGCGATGGACATCGCATCCACATCCGTTTCTCCGTCTTCAGTCGTACAAAAACTGTTGAGAGAAGTCACTCGCTTACGAGTCACGGCTCTGGATTTACGATTTTTCTGTTGATTTCTGCGCAAGTAGGAAATTCAATCTTTCAGTATTATTAACATTAAATTGTGTTTCAATAATTAACCCTTCGGCTGTACACGTATTTTCTGACCCTTTGACCTGCACGCCGACACGAATTTGGGTGATTTTGAAACATCAAAATGTTTCCAAATTGTAGCCCATCATTGAAATTAGAACAAAAAAATATAACCTTGTCATGCGAAAGGGAAAATGAAAATTGTTTTTGCAAAAACCCGAAAAAAATGCAAAATTGCTTCATTCTTTTTTCGGATTTGACCAAATTAGAAATTCCAAAGAGCGAACGAAAGGGAAAGAGTTTCTGAAGTGGCGGAGATGAAATTTTCATAAGAAAAAAACAAAAAAAATCATTTTGTCACCTATTGGCAAAGTCTTTTTTGCACACCCTCAGCTTTATCGATCTAATTCATTAATTTTTATTTTCCATATATGTTTCAAGCAAAAATCATTTTATTCAAAATAATTTTTTTATTATTACAAAAACAGTTTCGACAACGCCGACCGCTCACCGGTGTTAATCGACTTTTTTCAAGTTAATGCCCTCTCCGAACAAAACAAAAGGGGCCACCAAGTCTGTATTCTAGACTACGTTATGGGGGTTCATAACTTTTTTTCTCGTGATCGGAAAAGACCCTAATCACAAGGCCGTACGGTCGAGTCGCCGTAGAGCGCAGACCGGAGCCAACCCCAAGAAAACAAGAAAAAGACCCTGTTCGCACATTGTTATAAAGATAATCATGAATATGCAAGAGCGACTGTGCAAATTCGCTCCTGCGTGCAGCCAAAGGATCAACAAAAAAATTTCAAATACAATAACCTAGCGCCAAAAATAGCAAAAAAAATTTTTCTCGTCAAATAGTAAAAACAATGCTAGAGTAAAAGAAAAGATTGAGGAGAAAATGTTAAAGACTAAAATAGTTGACGACTGTGTCATTAAATAATAACTTGAAAATCGAAAACAAATTTTTTTTTATTCTTTTCTACAATGATCACAAAATATGAAAGCTAAGATCGTTGAGGACAAAATTCACAAAAAAAGTGGTTTTTATTCTCAGCTAGTACAAAATGACAATGAAATTTGAAAAAATGATGATCGACGACGGTGTGTAAAATTAGAATGCGCCGTACCTGACGTTCTTCAATTCGGCCTCCAATTCAGCGAATCTTCTATCAACATTTTCTACATAATCGTTTATCATAGTGTTTTGTCTCTCTTCAACGATTTTTTGATAAATCAGCATAGCAGCAGCACCAAGAACACCGATCGTCGCACCGATCGCGACGGCGATCATCGACGAATTGTGCAAATTGCTCATTATCCTAATAAAGACAAAAAACGATCAAGACGTCATTTGAAAGAAAAAAAAAACAAAAAAGGCAAATATGAAAAGCAAGCAAAAAAAGTACACGAGTGAAGGGAGAGAGGAAAATTTCGAAAAAATTCCAAACCTGGAGAAATTCGAGCTCCTTCAATCGAAAAAGAAAACGAAAAAATCGCCGCACTTTGTTTCTCTTTTAATGCAGTATTATATATTCCAAAGACTTATTAACTGAAAATGACATTTTGCGCGAGGTAAGATAGAAAAAATTTCAATTGTAAAATTGTAAACGACTAATTAAGAGCAACACTTTTGGAGCAACCTTGAAAAAAAAACGCTTCGTCAGACGCAACTCATGATTTATTTTTTTCTGTTTCGTCCACGTCACACAACGAAAGTGATCGCGAAACTGAAGATAGAAAACAGTTATAACAATTACGCGACAAGGATTTTGTAACCTTTGTAACAAGCGCTAATTTTCGTAACGGGATGAACGCTTTGCTGTCGTATGTGGCAGCATGGCAGCAGACTGCAAAGCATGCAAAGTGCACCGCTCGCTAATGCAGCAAAGCAACTTTACGTTGCGAAATGCGAAAGCTACACACGCACGTACAGACGCACACACGTGTGAATTTTATCGCTCAACGCGATATCTCTGTGACCCTCTTGTTCTACTATAAATTTTTGCATTGGATTACCATGATCTTTCCTATCGCGAAAGTCACGAATTTACGTGTACTTATATTTTGTAAATATACGCGGAAGAACGAAAAACAGCCGCTCGTTTGCCAAAATTTTTTGCCCGCCGCTGCTGCAAAAGGGTATGGTGTAAATTGCCCACGGGGGGCACGAGAGCATATTACCCACGAAAGTTTTATGTTGGCATGACGGTTCATAAACTGCACAAGTTTGTAGATGGCAAATGACGGATTAAAGACGTGTCTCTGTTTTACCATTCTATGTACAGTGTAGATTTGAAACCCAGATGGCGGGTAACTCAACTTTTTCTTTCTGGCCAATGCACTGCTAATCATTGTGAAGATGTAATTTTTTGAAATGTCTAATGCGAAAAAGAAAAAAGATGGTCAACACGGAAGTATAGTTTTGGATGCTTGGAACAATAATTTGCGCGCAAGGAAGTCTCTTTTGATTATCGCAATTACACCATAATTAATTGAAAATAAAATACAAATCGAGCTATATACATAAATAAATTTAATTTTAGTAAATTAGTGGAGAAACAATATTTTTAGAATCATTCAGTGAACTCATCAGCTATATCGACCTGTTGACTGATGTATATTATACGTATAGCTGTTGAAATTTTTATCATTCTACGCTCTAATTTTCCGTTTAAAAGGTGGCGTTATTATTTAATATAAACGTAAATATTTTGAAGATGATACGAGAGACAATGACTGCCCGTCTCCGTGCCAACAAAAAATGGTCGTTAAAGGGTTAAAAACAATTGAATATCAACCGTTAGTCATTCGCTTTTTATTATTACGACGATCACGATTGAATGTTTTTAAATGGGGAATTAGCATTGTGAAAATTCCCTATCGACAGTCAATAGAATCTTTTTAGTACATTTTTATATTTTTTCCTCCAATGAATATCAATAAATCGATTTTAATTCACTAAATTCATTATATTTCATCGTTTTAATTCACTAATTAATCAGTTGAATTTAATTTTCGATGGGAAATATGCACCGAGCAAATTCCCCATCGAGAACGAATCAATGATCACCGATTAATCAAATAAATTGAATTAGCAAATTTTAATAAATTGAATTAGCAAATTTTAATTAAAATTCCCTATCCCAAACGATTGTTAATTTCGACATATTTTTTTATTCATTCGTAGTCAGTTATAATAAAATTTAAGAAAAACCAATTGCTCATTATAACTGGCACGAATGAAAAAAAAAATATTTTGAAATCGAGAATTAATTACATTCATTGTTTAATTTATGATCATTTCGAATTCGATGGGGAATATGCATGCATCGTGCAAAGTACCCATCGAGAACGAAACGATCATCAGATTAATCAATGAAGTTAATTAATTCTCGATAGGGAATTTGCACCAAGCAAATGCCCCATCGAGAATGATTAAAGTTATTTTCAACATATTTATTTTATTAATAGTCAGTTACAATTATAGTAAATGCATTTAAATAAAAAAAATATGTCGAAGTTAACTTAAATCGTTTGCGATGGGAAATTTGCATCAAGCAAATTCCCCACCGAGAACGATTAAGTTTCAACATATTTTTTTTTTTTATAATTCATAGTCAGTTATAATTATAGTAAATGCATTTTTTTCAAAATTAATTAAAATTTGTTAATTCAATTTATTTGATTAATTAGTGATCATTGATTCGTTCTCGATGGGGAATTTGCTCAGTGTAAATGCCCCATTGAGAACGAATCAATCACCAATTGACTAATGAACAAAGTCAAGTCGATGGGGAATTTGCTCGGTGCATATTCCCCATCGACAGTTAAGTTCAAGTGATTAATTAGTGAATTAAAATGATGAAATAGAATGAATGTAGTGAATTAAAATCAATTTATTGATATTAATTGAATGAAGAAATATAAAGATATACTAAAAAGATTCTATTGACTGTCGATAGGGAATTTTCACAATGCTAATTCCCCATTTAAAAACATTCAATCGTGATCGTCGTAATAATAAAAAACGAATGACTAACGATTGATATTCAATTGTTTTTAACCCCTTTACAACAATTTTTTGTTGACACGGAGATGAGCAAAGTCGTTGTCTCTCGTATTATCTTCAAAATATTTACGCTTATTAAATAATAACGCCACCTTTTAAACGGAAAATTCGAGCGTAGAATGATAAAAATTTCGAAGGCTATACGTGTAATATTATACATCATTCAACAGGTCGATATAGCTGATGGGTTCATTGAATGATTCTAAAAATATTGTTTCTGCCCTAATTTACTAAAATTAAATTTATTTATATATCTCGATTTGTATTTTCTTTCCAATTAATTATGGTGTAATTGCGATAATCAAAAGAGACTTCCTCGCGCGCTAATTATTGCTCCAAGCATACAAAACTATAACTTCCCGTGTTGACCACTTTTCTTCTTTTTTATAATTAGACATGTCAGAAAATTACATCTTCACAATGATTAGCAGTACATTGGCCAAGAAAGAAAAAGTTCAGTTACCTGCCATCCGAGTTTCAAATCTACAACTTTACATAGAATGATAAAACAGGGACACGTCTTTAACTAACCCGTCATTTGCCATCTACAAATTTGTGCAGTTTATGAAACGTCATGCCAACATAAAACTTTCGTGGGTAATATGCCGCCGCCCCGTGGGTAATTTGCACCATACCCCTGCAAAATTGGTTGCCGCAAAAATTGATCCACCGGTAAGCTCTGCGCGTCGTGGCAGGAAATTTGAATTCAATTTTTTGTTTTTAATTTTCAATTCCTTGATTATTTCGACAAATTCTTGATCATAAATTTGCCAAATAGTGCACTTTTTCATGAAATAATTAATTTTTTGTTAATCGGAAGGGAAAAAGATGAATAAAAATACCGTCATATATATAACAACATTGTATTTAACTGCAAAAAAAAATGCAGATGCTTGCTCAGTACATAGACGAAATTTATATATATATATATATATATATATATATATATATATATATATATATATATATATATATATTCACGTACAGTCTACCTCGTTTATAATTGCTTTTTTTTTAAGTTTTCGTTTATTTTTAATAAATTTACAAAAATGAAGATATTTTTCACCGGAAATATTACACAAAACTGTGCAATATTTATCATTTGTTTCTTTTTTCTTTCTATAATTGATCTAAGAATTAATTTTTCGTATATGCGATTAGCCACCGACTCATCATATATAAATATTATCGCCGTTAGTTTCGATAATAAACGATTGCACGTGTCGAATGATAGATCGATAAAAAAGATTCTTAAAAAAAACATATATATATACGAGATCTTTCGATCTGAAAAATAGAATCCTTGAATTATATGATTGATATGATTACAGGATGCAAAATTTATTGAGGTAATTTTTCTTGTCCAATGAAGCATAAAAAAACTTCCACGTCAACAACGAATTCTAAAAACTCGAGAAATCATTTTGTCTTTCTTCTTCTAAGCGTAATTAATTCTGCAAAAATTAATATTGCAGCTGTTTTTATTCGACAATTTTTTTGGTTTTTTATTCAAAAAATTATAGAGAGAATGATCTATTAATTTTAAGCCTCACTCGACTAGCGCGTGTTATAGAGAAATTACCTCAATTGTAGCACTGCAGTAATGCATGCCGACGATCGTTACTTTACATATACATATAGTATCTTTCTCGTGTCGGCAACATTAGACAATTTGAATATCAAATAGCCAAAACACTTTTTTTCGTTTATATGTATATACATATATAGTTTCATATGCTCAACATATGTAATTGATAGATAGAAATAGACATTGGTAAGAGAACAGTTAGATACGTTAAGTGAGCTAATAAATGTAGCTATACGATCCATATATAATTATTCGTTCTCGTAAAAACTAATAATCAACTTTTTTAAATATTTAGAATTATTGTCCCCCTAAGAAACATGATTTTGTGTATTTTTATCATTATTATTATTTTTTATTACACGAATTAAATAATTCCTAACAAAGATTGGCAAAATTTACATACAGTAAAGTGGTGAAAATCATAAATCGCGATTATTTATTATGCAGACTTCGCTCGCGCGCATAATGATAATCAGTTTTTTTTTTCAAAGTCTGACAATTGGTCGATCCGCAATTAACTATTTACAGAGGCAAGTGTTGTTTTTTTCGGTTATTACTAAACTTTCAGTTTTCTGGACGACTTTCGTACACGGCAATCTGCTTTTTTTTCTCCTCCCTCCGTCCTTCTGTCGTGATATTTACAAATTTGAGGCCAGAGTTGCAATCTTCATCTTTACTTTCGGTTAAATATTTATTTCTTTTCTTTATTCCATTATTCGTGAATTTTTTCTATTGATTCGTTGAAATTTTTTTTATTGAAATGTTTCGTCCTATCGGCACAAACTATTTGAGGCAAAAATTATGCATTGACCATTTTTTATACATGTTTTTTTTGTGTTAATGACAATGAATTTGAAATGTGGGGAAAAAAAATTAATTTCAAAAATAATGAGAGTAATCACAACTCGTACGCTCGCGAAACCTCAATTTCGTCACTCGATCAGACTTTGTCCCATCTAAATACTAAAGTTTCGAAAAACCTGCGATTTTCGCCTCTCAATTGCGTTGAAATAACTTTCGAGCAATGTTCGAGTTCCCTAAAAACGTAACGATTGAAAAACGAGTATATAGTTACAAAAAAAAAAACAAGTAATTCAATGAAATAAACGGAAAATCGTTTCTTATTCAAAAAATTCAAAAATTATTTACATTGGAGAGAGGGGGAGAGAGAGAGAGAGAGAGAGAGAGAGAGAGAGAGAGAGAGAGAGAGAGAGAGAGAAATATGAACTAGTGAGAGACAAAAATTAAGATAGTTAATATCCTGCTGCACCGAAGAAAAAAAAATGGAAGTCGTTGAGCGAAAAAAATCGGTTCATCGCTGTATAAAAAAAAAATACGCAAATTTATGTACACCAGTTTTGGTTAGTCTTTGCGATTTCCATCATGATACTCATTGATTACGAAAAAAAAAAAAACGAGCACGAAAAGTAATTATGCATGAATTATTATTATTATTGAAATTTGCATCGTCGAAACGCCAAAAAATTCTTTTCTTTTATTTCACGCTTGATCTGTCCAATTTTTTGATAAAATTTTGCAACCGGTTTTTAACGAGTACTAAAAAAAAACTCATTTTCGTAAGCGCGTAAAAAAAATTTGAGAAAATGAGAAATTACATGTTCGAACGATGCTAATTTCATAATTGTTAAATGATTTGACCTATTTAATAGTTGTTACGTTATTGTATCGTTTTACCGTTATCACAGATTGTTTGCATTTGTTTTTTATCCTTTTTTCTAAATCCTCCTTAATTTAATTTCTCTCCTCTTCGTCGTTTCGCGCGGTAGGGCGAAAATTTCTTTCGAAGCTCAATTCTCAAACGCCCACGATGGCCCAATGTCGTAGGGATTTTCGTCGTTAGGCGAATCAGGCAAACATCAAGTATCCAAAGTAGGAAAGAGTCGGGTTAGCACGAAATAGGCCACATCATAATTGTTCCAATATGCTGTATGAGCCGTTACCGTGTACAAATAATTACGTCCTAAACCACCTGCTCGCAACACGTAATCCAAACGTTCCGTTAATTCTGCAATATTAATAAGAAATTTATTAAATTATTAGCACATTTGTTTATATTTTATAAGAATAACAATTGAATGGAGAAATATGTTTCAAAATAGTGAAACTTTCATAGATTTAGTAATTATTTATTAATAAAATTGGTAAGATTTAATCGTACCCTGATCCGGTCGTAACGGATTAACGTCTGGTGTCGGTGAGGATCCTTCTTTGGCGGTCCAGCCGGCTCTTACGAGCCCCCAAAGACTCCAACCTTTGTCGACGTTACGGTTGGGTGTGTCGCCAGGACTCGTCTCGTCTCGTTCGACTTCTTCATTATCTAACGACGGAATGAAGAATTTGAGTTTTTGCAAATATTAAAAATTATTATAATCTCAAAATTAATCTTAAAAGATTTCGATATTGAAATGAGGGGGAATTTAATGAAATTTTAACCTGGAGCAGAGATCGCTTGTTCGCCACTGGCGATAGCCGGCGGAGGCTCGATAACTTGAGAATCCACGCCTCCATAAGGTAAAATAAGTACAGGATCAATTTTGCTATAGCCTCGTTCGAGCAAAGGTTCCATTCTATAAGCGACTGGATCGCTCCAGTGAAATATATTGTAAAATCTCTTGCAAAGTCCCGTGGGCATTACATCGAGCCTAGTTGTGGGCGTCCGAGTGCGTAGTGCCAGAAAAACTGACAACGGTGAGCCCAAACAAAAGAGATTTTCGATCTGAAATTGAAATAATAAAATTTTATTCAAATCGAGATTCTAATCACCCCGAAATTAAATAAAGGCAATTTTTTTCGTAACGTACCGTAAATTGAAGCCCCTCGTCGGAAATATCCGGCGCAGCTGGGGACGGTGGCCTCGTATCCGGTCCCATCCATCCCGTAACAATGTCATAAACGATAACGCAACCCAGCGAATGCGCAAGAATCGAAACTTTGCCCGTCCAGCCAGGATGACGACTCGAGAATTTGAAATAAAGCCTGTTCAATTCTTTTTGCAATCCCGCTCTAACTTCACCCCCGTAGAGCGGACTGGTGTAATACAATATGTCCATCGCCGATGTGTTCAACAATTGGCGAATTCCCGGTACGCTATAGGGCGTTATCGCATCCACAATATCTGCAAATATTCAAGTATTCAAAAATGTAATATTTCAAAAAATCAAGTTTTCGGTAATTCTTTTGTTTTTTTTTTTCTGTTTAAAAGAATATTATTTTTTCGAGTTATTTGCCCACCGCCATCGAGTTTGAGCGAGGATCTCCATTCAACGGGAAAAAATTCTACCCGATGTTTCGAGTTTGGAAAATATTTTCTTTCCAGCCAACTGACGCATTCTCTGAACCTGACAGAAGTAAACAAAAGTCCAAACGATGGAATTAAATCTTGAGACGCGTCTCAAAAGGGCTAAAAATTTCTCAAAGGCAGCACAAGAGTGACAAACGTGACTACTTTGGTGACGTATTTGTCACAAAAGTTTCAACTAATTCGAGATATTTTCGTCGTCCCATCTCTGGAATTGAAATATCGCTCTTTTGCCTTTGGGAAATATTCGTGCTAAGATAAAGACACACACGATGTTGTATTACGTATGATTTTCCCCGTATCTCCTTTTTGACCAATTCCATGAACAACGAAGACCAAATGATCGATATCGTGGGGTTTATCATCCATTGTCGCACGAACCATGTAACCGCGTCTTAAACGGTAACCAGTCGCTGCAAAGGAATACACGAAAATCAATTATTTCATTGAAAGAAAAAAAAAACGCATAAGCTCGTAGAAAAAAAAAATCAAGAAAAGCCGCGTTTTTAAAAAATATTTTTCCGATATTTTTCAACAAGTATCGTCAGAGATTTTGCAAAAAAAATCAATCACCGATAGAAGAAATGAATAATAATAACAATTTGAAAAATTTTATTATTTATGATGATTTTTATGAACTAATAATAAAGAATGAATCTGAGATACGTACTTTTAGTAAATCCTAATTTAGACGTAACGCTTCGCATTAATTTACTATGTTTATATTCGCTGTAACGAGTGACATCGTTAATGGCATGCCAATCGACATGGAAATCAGGAAAGTGTTGCGTGTGTAGTACTGCAAATGAAGAAAAACCGGCGAAACCGATGTAACGTTCGAATTATAGAGACAATTGATTCTGGACGGATATACATACATATGAATTTATATAACCAGATACGTTCGGAACACTGTATCGATAAAAAATGGAATTAATATCGTATCTAGACACGTTTATATAATACCTTATGTCAATGATGACCATTGGTATTGTTCATTGTTCAGGAGTTCCAACAATTTCACACTATATTTTTGCAATATTATGAATACATAAGACTTAAAATTTATTTTAAATGTTTGAAAAAATGATTACGCGCATTTTGGAAATTTTTTGTGATTGTTATATTTCAAAAAAGGCGTAGAAAATTGGCGGGACAAGAAAAGAGACATGCCTGTGGATGTTTGAGCGGATACAGGAAGTTCATCGGGTGTGGTACCGCTCGGTGGTGTTGGACTAGGCTTTTCGAACAATCTTAGATGCACTTCTTCAAGGACTTTGGCATCTTCGGTGTCAATTGGAATCCAACTGCCGTCATAGAACCACGTGCCACGCATTATTTCCCATTCTTCGCCTGCAATGTCAAAACATTGCTATTAATTCGGAAAAATCGAAAAGGGAGGGAGATAAAAGGTAAAAGACGATCAAAATTCCAAAAATTTAAATTCCTTTATAACTGAAGATGATTTTTTTTAATTTTCGAAAATACGGCAATTCTGCTATTGAATGAAAAATATACTACGTTGCGAAATAAATTGTTGAAATATAAGAAAGAATTTGTGAATAGAGGCGAGAGAAAGAAAAGTCTTGAATTGCAAAAATATGGTCATTTATTTGTACATTAATTGCAATATATGAAACAAAAGAGCAACGAATTCTTTGAAAAAGGTGAGGAGGAAAGAGGCGTCTGATAATTTCAAAAACATAGTAATTAATTCCTCAACTAATAGCAGTAGAACCGTTTGTTGAAATATAATATGAGAAAGAGAGGGAAAAAAGAGATCCGTGCATTTTGTTGATAAGTATTCTTGTTCTGTAGCGCGAGAACTCTGAGGAAATGGGTCTAAAGGAAATTGGCTATAATAAACTCAAGGACACGGTAATCTCTATTGCGGAGTGGGAGATGAACTCAAACGCATACATATGTGTATACATGTATATATATACAAACACAACTGCATTTGCAAAAGAATGAGCAATACTCAGCGAATGCAACATCTAATGTATCATCCCTCGTACACGAGTAACAGTTGCAAAATATTCACGAGACGAAAAATCGATATTGCGACAAGCCAACGTTGTCAAGAATTTATCAAATTAATTACAATTACTTTCTCCTCTTTTTTCTTTATTTCCTTTTTTTTCCTTAGCCAATATTTATATTATATCTTTCGATTAAATGACACGTGCTCAGTTAAACATTTTCTAACGTACTCAGGATTATTCTGCGCAAAAATATTTCACATTAGTCATTGAAAAAAATGCGCTTCGAGTTCTTTGAATTTCATGATTAGATAAGGCCGACGACAAAAGCTTCATTTTGTTGCTATGCTTAGAATTTTATTGTTCCCTCCATAAGTCGAAAAAATCGAATGTGAATTGAAAATTATTGTAGAGGATTTCAGACTTTATTTTTTTGGGGGATTTTTTTTTGTTCATATTATTGACGGAAAGAAAGCCGTATTTGTTTTACTTGTATCTCTAAAATACTTCGATACTACATTTACGAGCATCTCGTATATTTCTCAATAATTCCCTCCCATTTTCGTCTTGAGTCAGACTATACCGACGCATATGAATATTCTCGAGGATAATAATATTCTTTACACTTCTGAGAATGGCGGCTTGCTGAAATAAGCGGCTAAGTTTTTTTTTTTTTTTTTCAATTATTGAACCTCTGAAATATGAATATTTTTTAATAACTTATTTTGTTCATTTTTTTTGAGGCTTTCAACCGTTGTTGAAAACATTCCAACAGATTGATTTCCATTCATCTTGCGATGGCCCTAATTATTTTTTAATTTTCTTCTAACTTTTTCGATCCCCAAGAATTTTTAGAATTTTTTTCTGTGTTTCATAATTACCTGGCCAATAAATAGAGACACATCTCATGTTATTCAATTCTACATCGTACATTCCCCCTCTCACAACGACACTCTCCACCGGCAATGAATTTTCACTCTTTTCCTTGTCCTCTATCGCTTCCCTTGATCTCCAGACATTTTCTATTCTGAGACTGTCATATCCGCAAAATTCGACCCATCTTTTGTGTACTCCGTCTTTGAAGAACCAGCGTACTTCTTCGGGCGTCAAGGCCTCTGCCCATCGAGGTTCGTCGGCCTCTTTATCTTCGACTCCGTTCCCCTCTGCCAAAACTCCTTTAATATCTTAAAATTCAAAATATAGAATTGTAATACCTAAAAAATGCGGATTTTATTCAGAATTTGATGCAAAACCTTAAAAATGGTGTATAATATCGAAATTTAAAAGGAAATATGAAATCAGGGGCAGTTTATAAAATTCTTGCAGCCGTCGATGTTGAAGGACAATTTTAGAAATTGCAATTTGTCTCGCTTTGTTTTTCAAGCTTCGATACCCAATAAAGCGGAGTATCCAAAAGAGGGTTGAAAATAGGAGGAAAGAAAAAAAAATCAAAAATGGAATTAAAATATCAAAAGATGGAAAAGACAAACATTCTGAATATTATTTTAAAAATATGTAATAGCATTTTTTTCTCAAAAGCTCGAACAAAGTTCAATTTGCTTTAGCAGAGAGCATCCGCCTGATTGAATAATTCTAACTATCAGGGCTAGCACCAGTCGCAAGCATTATCCGAGGACTGTGACCCACGATTTATGTCTAGAGTGTTTAACGCATATGGATTCTCTCTGAATTTGCCTTTATCCTCTTTGCTTTCAATTAATTCATTTTTTTTTCCTTTTACTCGTGGGTACCCGGCGCTCGAATTTTGTTTACAAGAAAAAGCAATCGAGTTGTCAACCGTTTCTCAAATTGCATGAATTTGCATAAATATTTATTTTTGCACAATTTCACAGGTATCTTGTGATTCTCCTTTTTATTTGTAAAATTATCGTTAAGAAATTCGAAATTCTACCTAATCAATTGGCGATTGTAACGAACATGTTGTTTAAGTTTTTCTTCACAGCTTGTATTCGCAATTGTTCTCGCATTTGCAATTTGAATGTCTTGAAAAAAATAGCATCAAGTTTCTCAAACTATATACTGACATGATTGATTTTCTATCATTATTGATGAGAAAAAGCACATTGTTCCTTAACAAATTCGTGTCAAGAATCTTTTAGCTCGATGATTATCTTTAACAGTCATTATACATTGAATAGTAATATTTTTTAAAACAATCATCATAAACATACATGAAAAATCCATGACGCACCAATTGATATCTAATAATAACAAGAGAAACCAACCGACATGGTTGAATTGGCTGACACTAATGAATCTAAATAATCCAACTTATTGACAAATTGACTCTCATAAAAGGACAATGCGAAAGAAACATGTATGATCGAGTAGAATGAATATAAATTCCGTCGTATTTTCGTAATGTTTCGAATTTGGGATGACAGGCTAAATGGGCCGAACTTGACTTTTTTTGAGTGTCATTGAACGTAAATTTTTAGATCGAACGAAAATAATTCAACGAAAATAAAAATCTAAAAATATTTTGATAATTGAGTAAGATTCTGTAACAAAAAAAACAGATAAATCTTTGATTTGGAGCAGAGATTTCTAACCCTATTTAGAAGTTTTTCCTTCCGCATATTATTTCGATCAGCTGTTTAAGCATTTCAAGAGAGAGAAAGAGAAAGGAAAAAACATCAAACGTGACAATCGTACCTTCGATAGATTCCGACTGCATTGGAGTTTCGCTGAAAGGATCGCGATCCACAAACGAATTTCCCGACATTCTGTTTAGCGACGAATGACAATAAGAAGTGGAAAAAATAAAGGGAGACGAAAAATATAAAAAAAGCACTATTTTAACGAGCTGAAGAAAAAGCCTTTACACGCGGATACTTTGTGTGACGGAGTAAAAAAAACAACGACTATGATATCACAACGTTAAATGGCTTTTGCGAAACATACACGCGCAAGCATGCAAACCACATATACACAAGAAAAAAAACACGCACACAAAATTCACACTGATGAACGAAGGACAGTTTTTCGCACGCAATTTTTCCCGTCCGCGAAAAATTAAACGCGTATTTACAGTCGCGGCGATCGGGAAAAAATGTTTATTGTGCGAAACCGCGTTCTTTTTTTTTCAATGCACTTGTCAGTATGAAATTCGTGGGATAACAAGAGAGAGAAAAAGGTTGTGGGAGCAGAAGGAGAAACAAAAAGAAAACAAAAAAGTTGCCCCCCGAGGTTACTTTTTTTCATAACTAATTATCATTATTGTTTCGTTATTTTCTTCTTTACCTACGCAATCGCGATATAAGCGAGCGTAATATTGCAATTACGGTGTTACTAAGATAAAAGAACGTTAAATTCACGTCACGCATCGATAGCGATAGAAAATAATTGAAATATGAGTTTATCACGAGATTCGCCAGCTCGCGCGGCACACACAGCGTTTATTATTATTTTTTACTCAACCAGCCTCGCGTAATCTTTCACGAGCAACTACCGAACGAACTTTATCTGAAATACAGCGCGCCCTATGCGCTCGCTTAGACTGATATGATGGGGGACGATAAAAAAAAATTCTATGATTTGCCCCCCTTCCTTCCCCTGCCTGCTCACTGACACACACGAGCGACATTTTCGTCGTGCAACGTTTATATAACTACACCAATATAAATTGTGTGCTTGTCTCTCTCTCTCTCTCTCTCTCTCTCTCTCTCTCTCTCTCTCTCTCCCCTCCCTCCCTCTCTCTCTCTCTCTCTCTCATTCACATTTTTCATTTACATTGCACATTTGAGCGGGATTTTTTTTGTCCAGATGTGTTTTATTTTTAATACATTTTGTACATTTTGTAATTCTCAGCAGCACGTGCCGGCATTCTAGCATTGCGCAATTCTTTTTTCGGTGTATTTTTTTTATCGTCCAATTACACACCAAATCACCGTCTAGACTCGATGATTAAAAACAAATTATGATCCAAAAAGTATTTTGACCCTTACTTCTTTATTCTTTTATCCAATTTGGCGGGTTTATGTAAAAAAATTAATAAACATCAGGAGAAACGGAGAAAAAACGAGCGCGCGGCATTAAAAAAAATGTTAGTCAAATGAATGCTTTGTCGGCATTTCGACATTTTGCTGGTTGACGCTTTTTTTCCTTCGAATTATGTTTAGATGAGTTTTGCAACTAGATCTATTAAAGCTGCTTCACACAAGTCAAATGAGCGCTAAATTTTCAAAATACATATGCAAAGTTCAATGCACTAATTAAATTAATTGAAGGTTGATGTGTATTACAGCATATCTTATTAACCTAAAAAAAAATTAACGATGGATTCGCGAAATCATCAACCGATAACTGCAAAATTCCATGATGTCATATTTTCATCGAGATTTTTTAAAGAATAGTTCGTATTTTTCAAACCGATTTTAATGCACCACTTCTTATTTTGTTCCTCAAGAGATTCTCTACGAATTCACCGCGTAAGTTTTTTTTTTCTAAACTTATTAATTAATGTGTTGTTACAGCCATTTGTTTATGAACGTTTTTTAAAACCAATTAAACAATTGGCTGCAACAGTAAAACGATGAAACTCGGAAAAAAATCCACATTTTTTTATTCTTTGAAAAATCTCGATGAAAATATGGCATCGTGGAATTTTGAATTTATCAGTTGAAGGTTTTGCAAATCTATTGTTATTAATATTTTTTTAGGTTAATGAGATATGCTGTAATACAAATCAACCGTCATTTCATTTAATTAACGGGAGAAACCAGTTTAGGAGGCCGAAATTTTGGTATTTTTCGTGAATTTTTTTAACAGGAAAGGAATAATCAGAATTTGTTTAAACTTGGAGGATATTTTATTCATGTTTTGAAGTACACTTTGTAATTTTTTCAAGTCATTTCCGCCGGAAATAGTGGAGTTAGAAACTGCTGTCCATGGGCGATCGCCATCCGAGTTTTTTGCTGGTGGGAATTCCTGAAGTCACAATTTTTATCTGTAATCATTACAATTTTCTTTTTTCGTTAACAATATATTTCCTAAGAATATGAACCTAATTGTGATCAAAAAAGTTGAAAATTGCATGTTTTTGAGGTGCTTGAACACAATGTCATGTTTTTATACCATGTTTTTTCACCTTTTTTGCATTAAAAAAAATATTTTTAATAATACTATCATCCCAGAGTTAGGTTCATATAGATTGTAATTGAATAAAGAATATTCACATAAATTTTCAGAACGATTGGTCAATAACTTTTTGAGCTAGAATGCCCACCAGTTGAAAAAAAGTCGACCATAGACAGCAGCTTCTAACTCCTCTATTTCCGGCGAAAATTACTTAAAAAAATTACAAAGTGTACTTCAAAACATGAATAAAATATCCTTCAAGTTTAAACAAATTCTGATTATTCCTTCCCCGTTCAAAAAAATTCACGAAAAACACCAAAATTTCGACCTCCTAAACTGGTTTCTCCCGTTAATGCATTAAACTTTGCATAACTGTATTTGGAAAATTTAGCACTCATTTGACTAGTCTAGATCAGCTTAGAAAAGGTGCTCGCGTGCGTATTTTTCTCCTTGCAGTAAAGATAGGCGGAACAAAATATAGTGAGTTCAAACTTTCGTTTATGCGTCGATTAAAAAAACTAGTTATTTACGTATTTAATTTTCATTTGCTTTTTTCCAGTTGAAATAAAATTGTCTTGGAGTAAAAATTTTACATGTCATGATAGTACTGTCGATAATGTAGAAAATCCTTTCAAATTCGCTGAGAGTCGAAATTTGTCTGCCGCATGAAAAAAATGAGTACTCCAATTTTATATTCATCATGCAATCTTAATGAATCGAGGAATGGAACAATTTACGAGAAATTAGTGGATGAAAATTCGTGTTATAAATCCGAAACTCTCGTGATTATTAAATTGTCGCGATTGCCGCACATGAAATAATAAATTGTAATAAAAATCAGAGTATATTAATTTTCTCATTCGATTCTCAGCATTCTTTTGAGTTTCCAGATCCAGTACTTTTTTTTCTTTCTTTCGGAACGAGTAAACATATCGAATATTTTCGAGCTTTTCTCGAAATTCCCAGCCCTAGATTTTTTCAAATAAAAAAAATGAATGAAATCTACTATAAACACGTATACGTATATTCTTAATATTTAATCATAATTACAAACAATAGCAATGAAGTGACATTGAAGTAATTATACTTTTTTTTTTAAATCTTATATATGAAAAACGTTTATTCTAGATATGAGATTTTTAACTCTTATTTTCTGGTGTTTTAATGCTTTGTTATTTATTTTCTTATCCGTTCTTTATTGAAATATTCTATTCGCTGTGACCCGCGGCTCGACGCAGAAGGACGTATATTTTCTCTTTGATCCAATCCTTGTTGTAAGGAGCGTAAGTGTTGGTCGACTTTTGATAAACCAGGCAAGACAGATCCGTCAATTCGTCCACAAAGTCAAACAATTGACTTATGTCGTACGTTATCGTCGGTGTGTTTGGATTCCTTCTTTTTAAATGTTCCTCGTAAATTTTGCAAACGCCTGACAAAAATAAACAGAAAAAAAACATCATTATATCGCCTATTCCAATTTTTGTCACAAAAGTAATCAGAAAGTAAGAAAAAATCAGTTCTTTAAAATATTTATCAAAATCACTGTTTTATCATTATTATTAAATTAAATAGCGTTGGAGATCATATATAATTTTTTTTTCGCGCGATGTTATTTTTGTAACGAAATTTCACCCGATGGTTGTGCGTGAAAAAAAAAATATCTACAGTACATTTTTAAGGCTTTTGCACTACGGCTTACCTTCCATACACTCATTGACACTTTCGTAGTCGGAGTAAGTTCTTGTTTCAGGCCGATTGCCTGGCTGTACAAGCAATATCGTATGAGACTGTAAAGAAATTGTCAAATTTTAGACAACGCACAAAGGTTATAAGAAATCGTGATTTCGAGGTTAGAACAAAAAAAATATCAAGTGTTATTAATAACCAACGATGATGAAGAGTTTTCAATTTTTTTCCGACGTTGATTATCGTTTGATTGATCGAAACGGAAAATCAAAACGTCTGGAAATCCGGTTAGCATAAATACCTGACGAGCGGTGGGGCCGGGGAGAGAGGTAAACAAAACACTTTTTGTTTGGTCGAATGACCACGAGATATACGCAATATCGAAACTTACCATTTTGAGGGAAATTCAATAATCAGGAATTCTTGAGATCAATGAGATTTTCACTTCTAATAATGTCCGATTATTAAATTTAGCGGAAAATATAAATTGCGGTTAAGAAGTAACCACAAACTTCATCTAAACTGAATTATGAACAATCAGGAGCCTTCGTGCTTTGGCACTTGGCACCGAACTATAAGCTATACTGGAACGCGCACTCCTCCTATAGGTCCTAATCGGCAAGGACCCGGGACCGCGGCGCGAGAGAGTCTCAAAAGGAATCTCTATCTCTTTCTTTACGATCTGCGCATGCACATTCTAAACTATACGGTCTGAACCACGGTCACGGTCTTACATACAGGTCTTGCAACGAATGTGGTGGGGGTGGTTTGCTTAATGTCGGCACCAAGTTTTGGCTTGCAGCTACAAGAGCGGCGCTACGAACTTGTCATAGCGACTAGAGCGCATGCGTCGAAATTATAACCAGTTTTATGATAGAAATGTACATATAGGAACGTTTCCGACGAAAAAAATATGAATATTGAATATTAAAAAAAATAATATTAATGAATATTAAAAAAAATTGAACTGCAGTTTTCTATACCCTAAAGCATTATTATCTCAAGCAGCCCTGATAAGCATGTATCATTTATTTTTGATGGCTGTAAGAAGCACGTTTAGCTGAAGCGGTTAACGCTGAGCCTCGGTGGTGAGGGTAACGGGTTGAAGACAAGACCCGCCTTCAGGACTTGATTTTTTTTGAGATTGCTGGCACAAAAAATGTATATTTTTTTTCCAGAATAAATATGTGGTTAATTATTAAATTAAATTAATTTTATAATTTTCATTAATTTCAATATTTTCAATATATTCACGGACATCAATATTTTTATTCCAACGTACGGGGAGACGTGGGGCATCAGTTTTGTTATATCAAATTGCATTCAGAATTTATATTTAAGGAATTTTTGCAAAGTAATGGCAGGTGTGGATAAAATTTTTTTCGGAAAACGAAATATTGTGTAAACAATTAATATCACCAGGATTTCAAATAGCGTCGCAAAATTATAAAATAACACGTGGTGTTCTTTGTAATCACATTTAATGTAAGACCGTGTTTATAGGGTATATCATATAGGTCTTCCGCTCTGTCGCCGCTATGACTTGATCGAAGCGACGCGTAGCGGCGGCCGAGGCCACTAATGGGCCGACAGTAACGCGACCATCCCCACCACCAAAATTTGACTCAATTGCAAGACCTGTATGTAAGGCCGTGACCACGGTCTTACATACAGGTCTGGAAACTCCCCCGGATCCGAGGAGTTACTTGACGAAAACTTTTTACTGCAGTGGCCGCTAGGGGCGCAGCTATCTTTAAAGATAAGATGGCGAGACGCGGTGCGACGGCAGACGGAGGTATTGAACAGACAGCACTAATTGCCGCAATACTTCGCATCTACCTGTCTCCGTCACGCCTAATCTCAATGTCTGTAAACTTGGTTTGTAATATGATGCAAGTCCATTTTTAATCAAAAAATTTTAACAGCGCAATTCGTTCTTTCTAATATTATCATGAAGTAGGTTTAATAAATATTTTTAAAATTCCAAAATGTCTGAAATATTTTTAATTCGTAATTGGAACTTCATGTAATCAAAAGCCCTACATTGATTTTTTTTTCATCAATTGATGAGCTAAATAGCTTTTAATCATTCAAAAGTTATAGTAGAGAAAAGTTATGAAAAATTAGTACGAGAATTTTTGTCGTGTTGAAATTGTCATAGTTTTTTGTATTAATTTATCTCATGTCAGTTTTATGTTATCGCTGCTAACACAGCAAGTGCCAATAAAATTTTGCTCTTTCATTTTATATATTCATTATTCCAAAACTCAATTACACTTCTTCAAGCCTTCATATTTTATTAATATACAAGGCAATATGAGTGAAAATGAACTCTTGGTACGCGAAATAATGAGTGCTTTGATGTCTCGATTCTGCTTCCCGTTTTGCACTTTGGCACAACACAGATTTTCAGCATTTTTTCACTTTGTATGATGTAATATTATATTACATATAATATATATGTAATAATATTGATTAATATTGCTAGAAATTGCCGGCAAAAAGTCGCTTGTGTTTACAAAACTACGATAGATTCGATTTTAAGGTTATGTTATCAGGGGGTGAGACCCCAGCGCCACACGTGCCAATTTTTGATGAAAGTTTTCGTCGGTAAGAGCACACCCCCACCACGCAAATTCTGGCAGTTTCCAGACCTGTATGTAAGACCGTGCACGTGTCTACTCTTTCACATTTTCGTGAACCAGCTAACTTTTTTGATGGACTGTACGACAAGAGATAGCGATTCCTTTTGGAGACCTCTCTCTCGCCGCGGTTCGAGGAACGAGAGAGAGTACGCATTCCAATATTACTGGTAGCTTTCCAACAGTACGACTGTGTCGTAGCTGGAAAGCTCCCAGTGGGAGCTTTCCCAGCTACGACACAGAGCGACACAGTGTGGCACAGTGTTCGACACAGTGCATTCCTACTACGACACAGTGCGACACAGCCAGACACAGCGAGTAGCAGTTTTAGTAGCGTGTTGCTTCACGCATGACTACCAATTTCTCGGGGAAATTTCATTTTCTCAAGTTGGCTCATCTTTCTACACATTTCTCTTCTGTAAACTCTGTCTATTTCATGCTATTCAAGATTGATGTCTCCATAAGTAGAACGATGCTTACATCTAAGTCGTCCTACAAAATATTTATATCAAGTTTACAACGAACCTTTTTATAAATTATAACATGGCTTATCCAATAAAAATAAAAATATGAAAAAATAATCATCTCACCATGATGAAAATGTCGATTACATTAAGGTTAGGAACTCGTTGTTAGGAACCTAGTGAAATTGCGAGCTGCCTGACATCTGATGGTTGTGTCAGAAACTAAAAAAGCGTTCCAACAAGCACCTCTCGCAGTGTCGACACAGTGTCACACTGTGTCGAGTTGTTGGAAGCTCCCAGAATAAAGGAACGAGAGGCAAGTGAAAAGAAAAAAAAAGGAGAACTTTGTCAACTGTCGAGAAAAGAACTATCACTTGTCAAATAAAAGTATATAATTTCTAACATAAATTCCTTTGTTAAATTATTTAGGAGAAAGGCGAGCTTCAGCTCCTTACTAATCGAATCCACTAACAATTTCTTGAATTTTACGCCAATTTCCCGCTCGGAGTGTTACAATCAAGTTCAGCGCCTCTCGTCATCAAAATTCCAACTAATTTACACGACCAGATCTTATCGATGTGCCTCGGTATTAGTCTCGGTGTGCCTAGCGACTTGCCTGAGGCACTTATCTTTATTTGTCTTCCTTACTATTAAATCTCGTGAAACTATAATCAAAATATAACAATCTTGAAAACAAAATATAAAAAAAAAGGGAAGCACACCAACCTTTTGAAATTCGACCCTTGGCCGACACGGGAAATCAGTGGCCAGACTAGTCTCACTGACGAAAGTCGGGGGACTAGTCGACCGGGCTTCGACGCGTTCACGTTCCAATGTTGTGTACAGTGTTGTATGTTATCACGATATGACAGCGATAATTGAATGTGCGTAAAATCCGTTAAACACCAAAATTTATCAAACAACTCTAATTTTTTGTGAAAATTATTTTTAAGAATATAAAAAATGCCACAGGGCAGAAGAAAAACTCCATTCAGTGGAAAAGCCAAAAAACAACAGATGCAAGCGAAAAAACAACGACAAAATCGCGGAATTTTGGGTAAGTCAACGGGTTAATATAAAAGAAGTTAAAAAAAGGGTTTTTTTTTTTTAATTCTTCGACAGGAGAACTGTACGAAAATGAATTTATAAGGCGATATAAACGTGAATGAACGTCTCAATTTTTTCTTATCGCAGTTTCAAGAGAAGACGAATGCGAGGATACCGAAAACACGGGATTGACTAATATTCAAAAAATTAATAAACAACCGCGAGACAGCAACTCCGGGAAAGGAAAATACTCGTTGCAATTCTTTCAAGAATCCAAACAGGAACTCGAAAAACGTAAAGAAGACGCTAGAAAATCTATCAACCCTATCCCTCTGGAACAACAAGAAGTTTCTGATGATTATTTTCCGCCGGAAATCGATCTTCCAAAAAGACCAACTTGGGATTTCAACATGAGCAAGGAACAACTCGATATGAGAGAACAAAAATACTTTTCTGTTAGTTATGCAATAATTCAATCAACATTATATTATTCGATTCAAAAATTAAATAATTTGATTTATTCGTCGATAGAGATTGATTCAATTGAATTATTGAATATAACAATCTAGATTGTCTCGTAACTTTCAATTTTAATTTCGTGAATAATCTAAGGAAAAATGATTGATTTGTGCTTTTCAGTTAAAAAAAAATACTAATATGCTACGGACGGGAGGGGAAAAAAACTGTCGAAAGCCGTATTTTTTACCAACACATACTTTGAATAATGAAAATTTCTATTGAGCGAGCATTAAGACCGAACGACGATATATTGAGTCAATTTTTCTGCAGGAATATTTAAAAAAGATGGAAGAGCTACGCGACATAAGTTACTTTGAACTGAATTTGGAAACATGGAGACAGCTCTGGAGAGTATTAGAGATGTCGGACGTGTTGTTGGTGATCGTGGACATAAGATTTCCGGTATTGATGTTTCCACCGTACTTGTACAACTATGTGACGAGTGAACTCGGGAAAGAAATGATATTGATACTGAATAAAATAGATCTAGCACCAGCTCCGCTGGTTTTGGCTTGGAGAGAATATTTTAAATCGCAATATCCAAAATTGCGTATATTATTCTTCACTTCTTTTCCTGCGTATAATTTACGAGGAAACACAGCGTTAGGCGAAAACTTGAAAACCCGAAGGAGAAAGGGAAAATTGAAAATGGCAGCTGAGGGAGCACAAAAATTGATGGAAACTTGTTGCGAAATAGTCGCTGATAATGTCGATCTCAGTTCGTGGCAAGAAAAAATTCAAGAAGAGATGCATCTTGAATACGATTTGGATAATTTGGAATGGAAAGACAAGGTCGTCGTCCAAAAAGAAGACACCAGCTTTTTTAAACACGAAAGATTCAAAAATGGTGTTTTGACCATTGGCTGTATAGGTACACCCAATGTGGGAAAATCTTCTCTCATGAATGCTTTAATGGGTTGGTATTCCAATTAGAATTTATAATTCAAATTTTTTCTATATAATTAAAGAAAAGTTCCGCCGAATGTACATACATTAAAAGCTAAATATTTAAAGACCGGACCATTGTTTCCTGAAACAGGAAAAAAAGTGGTGAGCGTTTCCCGGACTCCGGGCCATACGAAACATTTTCAAACGATTTATTTAACGAAAAATGTTTGTCTGTGCGACTGTCCTGGTTTGGTATTTCCATCGACCGTACCGAAGCAGTTGCAAATATTGATGGGTTCGTTTCCAATCGCTCAGGTCAGAGAGCCTTACACCGCTATTAAATTTATAGCTGAGAGGCTCGATTTACCGAAGTTATTGAGAATACAACATCAGGATAACGATGACACGTGGTCGTCGATGGATATTTGCGATGGTTGGGCTGCTAAAAAAAATTATTTAACCGCCAAAGCCGCGAGACTCGACACTTACAGAGCTGCCAATTCGTTGCTCAGAATGGCTCTGGAAGGGAAAATCTGTCTCTATGTTTATCCACGTGGCTGGGCGAGTAAAAAAGGTTTGAAAATTTAAAAAATCACGTTTTATAATTAACACTAATTAAATTTAAAATAAATCGGAATTAAAATTTTTTTTCTCATTTTTCTAGACGAATGGGCAAAGCATCCGGATGTCGAGGCGATAAAATGGGTCCAAGCGACGAACAACGAAACGGAAGAAGATCTCGAAAAGGAGAAAATTTCTTCCTCGTCCGAGAACGAAGAAGAGGACGGAGAACGGAGTTGGACAGCGAGTGACAGAGATTCGGATGAGGACGAAGACGATAGAAACGTGCCAATCGCTGTCAACAAATTTGGCGCATTGGCCACCGATGCGTAAAACAAAAAAAAACGATCCCAAAAAAAACTTTAAAAACACTTTTATTCATCGATTCTTTCTAATTGGTTGTCAATTAAATCGCATTACAAGAAGTACATTTTAATATCGTTGATTTGGAAAAGAGAAAATAACAATGTGATTAAGGAGCTCGAAGTTGTGCAAGTAACGCCTCGTTTTTGCGACACTCTATTGTTAGCTGTCTAACCGCAGCTACGTATTTTCTCTGTTGCTCCATTAAAGTTACAAGTTGTCGGTTAAGAGCGTATCTTCTGTCCTTTTCATCGGCACATCGACGTGCGACCTGCATAATAAAAAATTTCAACTCATCGAATCTACACTTTTTTCTCAGATCTGTACATTTTTTCCTATTCGAATTAGCAGAAGCTTTGTTATAAGTTATAGAAAAATTAAAATAGAACGAAACAGATGCAGATTTTTTTTTTTTTCGAAATTTGAATGTAGAAAATTGAGTAATTCTCAAAATATCGACGTGCTGTCTCATTGATATTTTTTTTGTAGCTTCGAAAGCACTTTGTGTATCAGAAATAAAGAAAAAAAAAAACAAAATTTGCATGCAAGCTAGCCTAACGTCACTATTATTCAAAAAATTATAAAATAGCTTATTTTGATTATATAAAAAAGAAACATCTATTTTCATACGCGTAAAAGAGTTTTTCATTGGATCGAGTCTCACAAAAATTTTGTTACTTACCTTTTCTTTGTTTCTCTTAACTCCTGCAATTATTGCTTCGAATTGTTTTAAGAATTGTTCTTTTCCACTCGTTGAAGCCATTGCTCTATAAATTTAAACAAAAATTTAAATGTAATGCGTTTGAATTTTTTTTTTTTGTTTAAATACATATCTTTTCGGTTCTTTTGAAATACTCACTCGTTGTAATTGTCTTGAATCGAGTTGAGTAGGGACAATTCTTTGCTCAGATATAATTTCGTGTCATCCAGAGTATTGTACAGCGTATAGTACTGTTTCGTTTCCTTGTGTTTAGCCGAAACTTAATAGAAAAATAAAAATCATTAATAAAACAATTTTAAATATTTGTTTGGTTGAAAAATACCTTGATTATAAAGTTCCATAAATCGCCTTTGATACTGCGTTAATTCGGATCTTCCTGGCACATCGTCCAATTGTCTCGTGAGGGAAGCAATAGCTCGATTTTTCTTGGCAAGCAAAAGTCTCGTTCGGTTGATTGCTTCTTTGATCTCGTCGTATTCGGCAACGCGGCTTTGTTCCTCGTGGGGTTCTTCCGTCTCGACTTCCTGCAGCACCATTTTTTGAAGATTCGACAATTCGTTTTTGCACTGTTCACGAAATTTGTGCTCTTGTTCTTTCAATCCAGTGTGCACCATCAAAAGCTCTTCCAGTGTTTTTATCGTCCTGAAAATGATTTTTAACAACTTTATTGTCACCGAAACATTGGAATTAATAAAAATAAACAATTTTTGTAGTCTTACTCTTTGTTATTATCGGTTTCCACATTTTCCATCGCCAAAAAATCGTCCTCGATCGATTTTCTCTTCATCCGCGTCTTTTCCGATCGTTGAATCGCACCAGCAAGTTTTTCAGCCAGAGCATCTCGTTCTTCTACAATTTTACTCATTCGATTTTGCAAAAGGCATCGTTGTTTCTCAAGAGCTGCGTGGGCGCGCGAATAACCAATTTCGTTATCACTATCCTGAAGCAGAAAATTTATAATGTATGTAGTAATTGTTATTTGTGTATTAAATAAATAATAATAAAGCTAAATATTAGTGGAAAGGTTTTTCTTTATTATTTCTCTCTAAACTGATTATACACGTACTTCTTGGTCAGAGATCGTCATAGACGCGTACTTTTCAGCAACTTGAACGATTTCTTGTGCCTGCATACCGACAATATTTCCTACAGCATTGGCGCTGAGACGTTCTTCGTCAAAGTGTATTTCTCGTGACTCATTACGAGAATCCTTGGATTCCTTCGTGGTAACGAGCTCCTCCGATTCTTGAGTATTTTCCGAGTCCGCGGACGACGAGGACGTCGCTGGAAACATCATTGATCCGTACTCCAATAAAGTACTGCGTATTTTTGCTGTCTCGTCCTTGGGTGCAGCGTCGCGACGCTTGAAACGTCGTCTCGGATCGTAGGCTCGCTTTAATCAAAAAATTCTCCAATCAACTATTCTTTTATCGTATTTCTCTTTCAATTTTTTTTTATTTTTATTATTACCTTCGCCATTAGCACGTTTGGTATAATGTCGTCGACCGATGATTCTAGACGATGTTCCGAAAATTTGTGATGCCTGTCGAATTGTCCAATCGCGAAAGAACGCAAAAAACTCGCTCTCTCTTCTCGCATTTCCATCGAACGTTTCACGAGCCACTAAAAAATTGGAGTATCAATTAAGTCATCATACGTAATAATTAATATCAAAATGTATTATCTCTGTAACTATTGGAGAAAATAGGTTATTTTAAAAATGATGTACATAGAAAATTTGGTGATTATACTAATAACTAATATTGTAATATTTTTACTTGGACGACTGGAAATATATGAATGCAGTCCAGTCCCTGAATCTGATGAGGTTCAATTCGATGCGGACAATTCATTCTTGGCAGCATGATGACTATCTTTTCTGTTAAGGCTCTAAATATTCGAAAAACCAATATTTATTTATGAGCTTCCGTTCGGAGCAATCGATATTTACTCGACACCTACATTCGGCTACTTAATAAAGAGAAATGTCAAAAACGGAAAGTATGGAAAACAATATTATTTATTTATATAAATAATGAAATATTGCTAATCTCACATCTTTTGTCCTATCGTCAAATTTTCTTGAAAAAGCAAATCTACGTCGACGTCAAAGTTGCAGGATTCTATGCACCAAGTCATTCCCCCGACAACCTAAAAAAAAAAAAAAGAATGCGACTATTCCATTTCCGTCGAGAAACAACTTTTTTCGATTTTCCACAAACCTTGTCGAAATTGGATAATCCTTTAATCCTGGCTCTGAAATATCCAGCAGCTACGAGAAGATCGACAATTTCATTGAATTTAACAGCTTGCTCTTCGTCTTCGCGCACATCGGCCTTAAAAACAGAACAAAAAAATTAACAATTATCAACGCATTGTTAATTATTTCGAAGTAATTGTTTTATATAATAACAAGTAAAGATTGACACCTCGGCCACTTCGGACGGTGCAGAACCTTTTAAGCCGTCGTTCAACATTTTCTCCCTTCGTGTTTTCTATAATATCAAAATTGAACCATTCGTCAGCAACAATTTTATTCTATTTTTTTTTATAAAAATACAAAAGCACCGTTATTAGCGATTGAGAATTTAGGCGGAACTGACAGCAGTCCTCCCCATCGGAGTTGACGGGAGAACAGCTGATTAACCTGGAATTTCATCAATCAATGGTGGGGTTCGATCTTTTCCGATTTTTTTTTTCGGGGCTTTCTGTATTATTTACATCGTATTTTATGTGTCAAATTTGATTAATTATTTTTCGAATAAGAAAGAAAAAAACCATTTTTTTAATTGAAAAAGTTTTGTGTAATCCAGTCGACTTGTTTACTGGATGACGCCACTTACCGGTCCCGGTGGCGCCATTTTTCGATTGTTTCCTGCAACTTTTTACTCCAAATGAACATCGCGTCTCGCACTTTTTCATCAACCCGGGTGCCAATCGGTCAAGTCGTATCCGATCAAAACGAGACTAGGCCTATTCGAAAAACTCATAAAATTATTTGCTGTCCTAACGGATCAGCGAGTCCCTAAAATAAGTCCCATTTGGGACTCGGGCTTAAGTGGACAAAAATGACCCCAAATTAAGTCCCAAATGGGACTTTTTCTCCCTCGCTCGGTGTGAACCGAATGTGACCGTCATGAGTCCGAAAGTGGAGCTTGGAGTCCCAATTAGGGACTTTATTTTTTAGTTTTCATCCTTAAAAAAGTCCCTATTTGGGTCTCCGAGCCCCAATTTGAGACTTGCGAATGGAGTCTAGAGTTATACTCTAGGGCACGGTCTTACATACAGGTCTGGAAACTCCCCCGGATCTGAGACCTCCATAAAGTTAGCCGAACGACTTAAACTTTTCGAATTTTTTATTAATCATATCTTTCAGTATTCGTTCAGTGGTTATCAGTATTCTAATTAAAATGTTTAGTGGCAACTAGTTATCTTGTAATTAAATAAATAAAATTTGGGTTAAAGTTAGCCGAACATTTTTTATTTTTCGTGCAGTCGATTAGACAAAATGTTAAATCGATGTAGAATCGTTCGGTGGTCACAAATGTTTAAATTGTAACGTTGAGTAGTCAATAGATTATCTAATAACTTAAAAAAACTATTTGCGACCAGTCGGTGGGGTTTAGCCGGACAAATAGGTTATTACTTAACCACTTATGTTCTAATGACTCTTGATCGAAAGAAAATCGTTTAGTGGTGATCAGTAGTGCAATTAAATCATTGAGTGGTAATTAGTTTAATTATAACGACCAAAAAACCATATACGCCAGCGTACATCGTAGTAGAGGCTCTAATTGGTCAATAGAAAGATTCAACGGCAAAATGAGCAGGAAAACTCGGATTTCTTGTTTATTTTTAAATCAATTTAGTCCAAATAAATTGTAATATGAAAAAATCATCGTGTATTCATTGCTATCCTATTCGATTAATTGGACATGTGGAAATAGTATTTTTATAGAAATTTTCTATAGAAATTTTTATAGAAATAGTTGGGTGGGTTTGGGTCATCTTGCGGTTGTTTTTTGAATAGTTGGGTATGTGAAAATAGTATTTTTACATATCCAACTATTCAAGAAACAACCGCAAGATGACCCAAACCCACCCTACTATTTTTACAGTCATCAAACTACTTGAATAACTCTTAAAAAATTTGACGACCGTCATCAAAATGACCAAATGTCATCAAAGTACATGAATAACTCTTATAAAAACAAAATAAGCGAATGCGTCGAAGAAAAATTGTGTATTTTGTTCGTTCCCGTAATGATGCGTGTGCGGAAAGTTCTTTTTTCTAACAATAGCAGTTATTTTCGATGTTAACATTTTTCAGACTTCTCAAACTTTTCGAAAGAAAAACGAAAGTAACAAAAAAAAAGTCGCAATGACTTATCATTGACTAATCCATACCGTATTTCTTATAATCTGCAATGTTGAATACTCTAGAGACTTGTCTCGACGTCAGACAACGTTCATCGTGATGAACTGCCACTGCCTGGTCGCGACGAAAATGCTGACAGTCGAGGTCAAGATTTTTCACTTTGCAGCAGACTTTCTCCTGATAAAGAGATCATTGCGAATAATTTGTTTTTCCTTAATTTGTTTCATGATCTCCTTCATAGAATTTGCCTCCCTATTTTTTTCCCCGAATCGTTATCTTTTCGAAATTAGAGTCAAGTCGAAAGATTTCTCGGTTTACGAGGGTTTCTAGATTATAAAAAACATTTCATTAACAACAAATATAGAATTTATAAGAATCCACATTAAATTAAGCACACACAGGAAAGCGGATGTTTTCTTACTACAATATAATCGATTACTCTTTATTTTTGGTTTTTCAAGTTCACTTCCTAAACTGTTCCTAAATATGTTAATAATTAACTACAAACACATCGAATAGAATAGCAATGAATACATGACGATTTTTCATATTGTTGTGCCCCGCATGGCAACCCAAAATCAGTTGAAACAAATTGCGAAATAAATCGATGGCAACAGGAAGACAATATAAATAATATCTCAGAGACAGCATATTCCTAAGATCGATCGCCGAAATGGGTCGATCCCGAGCGAGAGCACCCTAAAATGCTGACAGGGCATTACGCCATCCAACGTTCGAGAACGTTCGACAGTCGACTAATAAATCAATAGAAGGTGTAAAATCGATACCATTTGGGGGAAACTCGTAAATCAATAAAAGTAGAGACAATGCCCAAATTCGGCAGTCTGCGACAAACTACGACACATTATAGAACGATTGGTCTCAAGGCATTCCACCTTGACTTTGTAAAACTTTAATCTTCACTTTTCTCAATAAACCTACGTTAACTTGTTTTTTTTTAATATCGAGTTGGAGTTTCGGCTCATTCATTGGCAAATAATCCCAAAATACCCGTCCTCGATAACTCGTCCCCACGTGACGGTCTTCGCATGTTCAACAATATTACAATTTATTTGTACTAAATTGATTTAAAAATAAACAAAAAATCCGATTTGCCGTTGAATCTTGCTATTGACCAATTAGAGCCTCTCTACTACGATGTACGCTGGCGTATATGGTTTTTTGGTCGTTATAATTAAAATAATTACTACCCAACGTATACTATCCAATATATATATATATATATATATATATATATATATATATATATACCGGATTTTGGTTTAGAGTGAAAAACTATTTTTTTCTTGAAAATACAAGATTAAAGAAGAGAAATGCCGCTCCATTCGAGTCTTTAAGCTTCGTAGTGCTTATATATGGACAGATCCATTACATTTCGACCGCAGCCTGCGCGCTTGGGTCAACAATTTCGCTGCCGATTTTTTCCAAGAAAGTAGGTTCTAAAAAAAGACGATCCTCCAAATTTGAACTCAATATTAAGAAATTTGATGGCTGTAGAAATTTTTGAAATTTTTAAAATGTGATTTTTTATCTGAAGTTCTACGAAGCTTAAAGACTCGAATGGAGCGACATTTCTCTTCTTTAATCTTATATTTTCAAAAAAAAAATAGTTTTTCACTCTAAACCAAAATCCGGTTTATTATATAATATACATAATATATATCCGGTTTATTGTATAATATATATAATATATATACAATATATCCAGTTTATTATATATATATATATATATATATCTATGCCAAAGCCTCCGTGAAACCAAAATTTAAGGTAAGCAAAAAATAATTTGAGAAAAATCGGCTGACTTCACATGAAATGTTTTTTTAATATTTTTCTAATGAACAAACATTCGACAAACTTTTTAATTATAAAATTAGTATCCGACAAACGATCACGTTTCGATTAGGCTTTGGAAAATGTGTAATATTTTACAATTTGAAAAAAATGCGCTGAATTCACATAAAAAGTTATTTAAATATTTTTATAATGACAAACTTTTTAATTATAAAATTAGTATCCGACAAACGATCATGCTTCGATTAAGCTTTGGAAAATGTGTAATATCTTATAATTTGAGAAAAATCGGCTGATTTCGCATAAAATGTTTTTTTAAATATTTTTCTAATAAACAATTATAAAATTAGTAACCGACAAACGATCGCGTTTCGATTAGGCTTTGGAAAATGTGTAATATCTTACAATTTGAGAAAAATCGGCTGACTTCACATAAAATTTTTTAAAAATATTTTTCTAATGAACAAACATCCGACAAACTTTTTAATTATGAAACTCACGTCCGACAAACGATTACGCTGTGATTAGGCATTTGAAAATTTATGATATCTCAAAATTGAAAAAAAATTGGCTAACTTCAAACGGATTTTTGTTTTTAATTTTTCTATTTAACTAATTTCCGACAAATGTCGATTTTGATCCGACAATCACCGACAAGAACCCGACAAACGATTGACATAAACAAAAATTCAGAAATCCAAAATCAGTCGGCCGGTCGGACAATTTTCTGTGTCCGAGCGTGCCGCACAGTGCCGTAATTGGAACGCTCTAACTGAGCAGTGCCGTACTGTGCTCATCTACTCTAATTGCAAAGCACTGCTAGACTTGCGAGCGGGGCAACCGGAATAAAGATTCGCTGTGTATACCATTAGCAGGGAGTTCTGTATAGTTAGCAGACGAATTTGACAATATTAATTTTTTATTATTGCTATATTTTGGGAATTATTTATGCCATTTATTGACATTAATATCATAATTTTCGAAATAATAGTTTATTGATAATAAATAAAAATGTATTGGGCGTATAGTTAGCAGAACGTAATGCAAAGTTCTTTTTTTTTTAACAATCAACTAGAAATCATTTGGGAAACATATTAGTAATGCTACAATAATTTGCGAAGTAATTATTTTATCACGACAACGCAAAACCTAAGTCAATCAATTATTCCAAGAGAAATCCGCCGCTTTCCTAGGGATTTTCTGGTATACCCCGTCACTCATCTCTCATTGGATATCGCTGCTGAGTGCGTGTAGAAGTGTGCTGTGGCTATAACCCGTCAATTAATAATTGTAGTTATATCAACTATATCAACAATGAACAATATCAATTTGGTGCGAAAACGTCATCATGTGTTATTCAACCTCTTGAAAAATAAGTATGGATGAGTGGAAAACGTACAGTGGAAACGTATACCGGTAACGTAAAAGTCGATAACGAAATAGAACACGTAATATTTAATCTGATCGACGAAGCTGCTTTCCTTCAACCTTACCTAATCATTATTTATCATTAATTATAATCAATTATAGTTAATATATATATGTAAGAAATGTATATATATATTATATGTAAGGGAATCGAGTAATTTGATAACTAAAAATAGTAGGGTGGGTTTGGGTCATCTTGCGGTTGTTTTTTGAATAGTTGGACATGTGGAAATAGTATTTTTACATGACCAACTATTCAAAAAACAACCGCAAGATGACCCAAACCCACCCTACTATTTTTACAGCCATCAAACTACTCGAATAACTCTTAAAAACTTTGATGACCGGCATCAAAATGACCAAAAGTCTTCAAAGTACACGAATAACTCTTAGAAAAGTCATTAAACTACTCGATTGTCTTACATGGTAGCACGTCTAAATATCACAGTCAAAATTCACACGACAAAATATCACGGACAAAATATCACGTCGACAGTATATCACAGCCATGCAGGAATTTATTGATGCTCAATGTTGTGTGTGTATGCTGTAAGTGTTGTACATAGCAGAATGGATAACGGTTCGCAGTTACGCCAGAGTGGTGGTGATTCCTGATGTACGCGGACTATTGTATGTAGATAATCATAATGATAATTTAGTATCAATTCGCCTTGAGTCTTGATTAATTGTATTGAATTTGAGATTGATGATGTTGCCGGATATGAAACGTTGATTGAAAGCGAATATTTTAATAAACACGTCGAGGTATTGAAGAACTAACATAAGTTGTGTATTTTGAAGAAAATTATATCGGTAATGCATTGACTCAAATCCACCCTACTATTTTCACATGTCCAACTATTCAAACCACAACCCAAAGACAACCCGAACCCACCCTACTATTTCCACATGTCCAACTATTCAAACAACAACCCAAAGATGACCCGAATCCATCCTACTATTTCCAGACGTCCAAGTATTCAAACAACAACCTAAAGATGACCTGAACCCACCCTACTATTTTCACATGTCCAACTATTCAAACAACAATTCAAAGATGACCCGAACCCACCCTACTATTTCCACATGCCCAACTATTCAAACAATAACCCAAAGATGACCCGAACCCACTCTACTATTTCCACACGTCCAACTATTCAAACAACAACCCAAAGATGACCCGACCCCACCCTACTATTTCCACATGTCCAACTATTCAAACAAGAACCCAAAGATGACCCGAACCCACCCGACTATTTCCACATGTCCAACTATACAAACAACAACCCAAAGATGACCCGAACCCATCCTGCTATTTTCATATGTCCAACTATACAAACAAAAACTCAATGATGACCCGAACCCACCCTACTATTTCCACATGTCCAACTATTCAAACAAGAACCCAAAGATGACCCGAACCCACCCTACTATTTCAACATGCCCAACTATACAAACAACAACCCAAAGATGACCCGAACCCACCCTACTATTTCTACGTGTCCAACTATTCAAACAACAACCCAAAGATGACCCGAACCCACCCTACTATTTCCACATGTCCAACTATTTAAATAAGAACTCAAAGATGACCCGAACCCACCCTACTATTTCCACATGTTCAACTATACAAACAACAACCCAAAGATGACCCGAACCCACCTTACTATTTCCACATGTTCAACTATTCAAACAACAACCCAAAGATGACCTGAACTCACCCATTTCCACATGTCCAACTATTCAAACAACAACCCAAAGATGTCCCGAACCCACCCTACTGTTTCCACACGTCCAAGTATTCAAACAACAACCCAAAGATGACCTGAACCCACCCTACTATTTCCACATGCCCAACTATTCAAACAACAATCCAAATATGACCCGAACCTACCCTACTATTTCCATATGTCCAACTATTCAAACAATAACCCAAAGATGACCTGAACACACTCTACTATTTCCACATGTCCAACTATTCAAACAACAACCTAAGTTGACCTGAACCCACACATTTTCACATGTCCAACTATTTAAACAACAACCCAATGATGACCCGAATCCACCCTACTATTTCCACATGTCCAACTATTCAAACATCAACCCAAAGATAACCCGAACCCACCCTTCTATTTTCACACGTCCAAGTATTCAAACAACCAAACCACCATGACCCACCCACCCTACTATTTCCATCCGTGATATATGTGAGTGTTTGTCAGTGACAAACACTGTCCTTTATAGTTTTGTCCGTGATAGTTTGTCAGTGACAAAATAACACTGACAAAATATCACGGACAAAATATCACACGGACAAAATATCACTCGGACAAAATATCACACGTACAAAATATCACACGACGAAAAACTACCCCGACAATATATCACAATGAAATTATTTTATTTGAAACACGCAAGGAAACGCTAAACTAAAAATCAGCACGCATTATCGACCTGCCCGAATTTGCGTAATGCATTGTGGAAATAGTAGGGTGGGTTCGGGCCATCTTTGGGTTGTTG
Source organism: Rhimphoctona megacephalus (assembly GCA_963989365.1). Taxonomy (NCBI): domain Eukaryota; kingdom Metazoa; phylum Arthropoda; class Insecta; order Hymenoptera; family Ichneumonidae; genus Rhimphoctona; species Rhimphoctona megacephalus. Next base: position 28,663,682 of record OZ022420.1, on the reverse strand, counting down.
TTTGAATAGTTGGACATGTGGAAATAGTAGGGTGGGTTCGGGTCATCTTTGGATTGTTGTTTGAATACTTGGACGTGTGGAAATAGTAGGGTGGGTTCGGGTCATCTTTGGGTTGTTGTTTGAATAGTTGAACATGTGAAAATAGTAGGGTGGGTTCGGGTCATCTTTGGGTTATTGTTTGAATAGTTGGACATGTGGAAATAGTAGGGTGGGTTCAGGTCATCTTTGGGTTGTCGTTTGAATAGTTGGGCATGTGGAAATAGTTGGGTGGGTTCGGGTCATCTTCGGGTTGTTGTTTGAATAGTTGGACATGCGGAAATAGTAGGGTGGGTTCAGGTCATCTTTGGGTTGTTGTTTGAATAGTTGGACATGTGGAAATGGTATGGTGGGTACGGGTCATTTTTGGGTTGTTGTTTGAATAGTTGGACATGTGGAAATAGTAGGGTGGGTTCGGGTCATCTTTGGGTTGTTTGAATATTTGGACATGTGGAAATAGTAGGGGGGGTTTGGGTCATCTTTGGGTTGTTGTTTGAATAGTTGGGCATGTGGAAATAGTAGGGTGGGTTCGGGTCATATTTGGGTTATTGTTTGAATAGTTGGACATGTGGAAATACTAGGGTGGGTTCGGGTCATCTTTGGGTTGTTGTTTGAATAGTTGGACATGTGAAAATAGTAGGGTGGGTTTGAGTCAATGCATTACCGATATAATTTTCTTCAAAATACACAAATTAATTCTTCAATACCTCGGGATGTTTATTAAAATATTCGCTTTCTATCAATGTTTCATATCCGGCAACATCACCAATCTCAAATTCAATACAATCAATCAAGACTCAAGGCGAATTGATACTAAATTATCATTACGATTATCTACATACAATGGTCTGTATATATTAGGAATCACCCCCGCTCTGGCGTAACTGCGAACCGTTATCCATTCTGCCATGTACAATACTCACAGCATACACACACAACATTGAGCATCAATAAATTCATGCCTGGCTGTGATATACTGTCGACGTGATATTTTGTTGCAGTGATTTTTTGTCATGTGATATTTTGTAGAGGTGATTTTTTGTCGCAGTGATATTTTGTGCGTGTGTTTTTTTGTCATGTTATATTTTGTCCGTGATATTTTGTCGTGTGATATTTTGACTATGATAATTAGACATGCTACCGCATGTAAGACGATCGAGTAGTTTAATGACTTTTCTACGAGTTATTCGTATACTTTGATGACTTTTGGTCATTTTGATGACGGTCATAAAAGTTTTTAAGAGTTATTCGAGTAGTTTGATGACTGTAAAAATAGTAGAGTGGGTTTGGGTCATATTGCGGTTGTTTTTTGAATAGTTGGACATGTAAAAATACTATTTTCACTTGTCCAACTAATCAAAAAACAACCGCAAGATGACCCAAACCCACCCTACTATTTTTACAGTTATCAAATTATTCGATTCTCTTACATATAATATATATACATCTCTTACATATATATATATTAACTATAATTAATGATTAGGTAAGGTTGAAGGAAAGCAGCTTCGTCAATCAGATTAAATATTACGTGTTCTATTTGGTTATCGACTTTTACGTTACCCGTATACGTTTCCACTGTACGTTTTCCACTCATTCATACTTATTTTTCAAGAGGTTGAATAACACATGACGTTTTCGCACCAAATTGATATTGTTTATTGTTGATATGGTTGATATAACTACAATTAATTGACGGGTTATACACTTCTACTCGCACTCAGCAGCGGTAGCCAATGAGAGATGAGAGCCAGGGTATACCAGAAAATACCTAAGAAAGCGGATTTCTCTTGAAATAATTGATTGATTTAGGTTTCGTGATCGTGATAAAATAATTACTTCGCAAATTATTCTAGCATTGCTAATGTGTTTCCCAAATGATTTTTAGTTGATTGCGAAAAAAGAAAGAACTTTGCATTACGTTCTGCTAACTATACGGCCAATACATTTTTATTTATTATCAATGATCTATTATTTCGAAAATTATGATATTGGTGTCAATAAATGGCATAAATAATTCCCAAGATATAGCAACAATAAAAAATTAGTATTATGAAATTCATCTGCTAACTATACAGAACTAGATATGGCAACGTCAAACGTAAAATCATATGTACGACTCTACACGTGCTAGCGGGGAAACGCCGCATTTCTTGAACTTAATATTATTTATAAAATATAAATTGAAAATTATCATATAATTTTCTGTTTTATTGCGTTCTACCAATAATAATACAGGAATAGCTAAATTGTAACAAGTATATCATTCACCAATTTTTGTTGATTAATCAAAAAGCAACAAATATGGCATTTCGCTCGTAGCGCGTGACGGAGGTTTAAAATTGTGATTATTTAACTTTTTTTATAAGTAACTGTGATAAAAAAGGTTGTCAAAAGTCCATTTAGAAAAAGACTTTCATCGTATTTAGAAAAAGATTTTCATCGTATATTCAATTTAGTTGAAAAGTTTATAAACAAATAAAATCGGTAAAAACCCATTTTTTCTCAATACGTTTATTCAGCCGTTCGAATTTCCGCGGACTTTAACCTACGCGAATTCGCCGCACCGCAGCGCTACTGTGAGGATAGGAGTTCTATCCGCTTCCATTGGCAACACTGTTCTTTCAAATATTGTTTGTTAGAAAATTCGTTAAGAATAACGTTCGTTGTTGGTGCAAATATTTCGACAAAATTCTTGTTCGTTTTTATTTGAGGCCGGTGAATAAGAAGTTCGTAATAATAATAGTGATAAAATGGGGCACGACGGGCTGGATTTCAATTTACAAAATATAGTGGAGCGTCGGGACAACGACGAGTTCGAACTTCTTCAGAGGTTATCCGCGTTCTGTCAGGATATTCAAGTGAAAACAACGGTTTCGATAGACGCCTATTTCGTTCAACAAAAAGGTTCGCTGTATTTATTAACGTTTCATCCAAAAGAGCAAAAAACTATAAATTCATCGTTTTTCGATAAAAAAATCGTAATGTGGCTTTCGACGTTTATACCTTGCAGAAAACGAGCAAAAGCAAGAAACTATCAACAAAAATGTCGCTAAATTGCACAAGGTGAAAAAAGATACTAAATCCGAAATGGAACAAATTATTTTGCAACGCAAAGTAACGGACAAAAAAATTTGCCTAGCAAATAATCAACGATCCAAATTAGAGGAAGAAATCAATGATGCGAAATTGAAAAAAGAAAGCATATCGTTGGAAATGGTCGAATTGACGCAAGGTTTGAACTTTTTTAATTTTTATTCAAAATGTTTTATTATTCATCTCAATTATGATTTTTTTTGTTATAATAAGACGTTTTTTGAGTTTTTACAAAATCGTTGTGTCGCTCGAGGGGAGAACCTGAATTAGAACACTAAAAAGAGTATAATTTTTGTCTGCTACATTTCTGTTGAAATTATTTTTGCCGAAATGTTACATTCTCCACAATTTATGGAGCTCAATTTCATAATCTCGATTTTTATAATGTTTAAAAAATTTTTTAGAAATCGAAGATGCAAGAAAACGTAGAAGAGATCACTGGAACGCCATAAAAACTGCGTGTTTGTATTACAAGAACAATCTCGATATACACATAAGCTTGGAACAATTAAACGATTGCGATAAAATCAAGCTGACGTTTTTCCAAGGACAAAATCCAGAAAGGGACAATTATTATGTGATTTTGGAGAAGTACAAAAATAACTGGAAAGGTGAACAAAATTTATATTCAAATTAATGCATTGAAATAATAAGATGACGAGAAAGTAACAAATAAATAATGGTTCACAGTTGGGCAAATAGAGCCCGTGCCGAAGGAGACTCATTTAGAAAAAATCAAGGCTTCGATCGATTTGACAAAACCACTAGGCATTATCGATATTATGGTTTTCCTGTGCAGATTACGAAACACGTTTTTAAAATACTACTCAAAGTAATGAAAGTTAGTGGAAATCTCAACAAATGTGTTAATCAAATTTTTTTTTTTTTTTTTAATTCCCAAATCAAATTTAATCACCGATGAAATGCGTTTCTGATGTACAGGAAACAGAAAAATGTCTTCTCTCAAAAATCGCAATTGTCCATTTGACGTCTCGGATTGTAAATAATTTATGTTTTATTATTGAACGATCAATGATCGATAATTATTTTTAAACGTACATTTATGTTTGTATTTTTATATTAGATATAAAATGTTTTATTTATAGATATAGAATAAATGGCTTTGCTTGAGAGATTAATTATTTCAAATATTGTTCCCGAACTTCCTTGTTTTCAGATGAAAATTATGACCGAAATATCGTTTTTGAATATTCAAAAATAAGGGAGTTGCGGTTTATCAAATATAATTAAAGAGAAACAAAAACAAATTATTTTCACACGACGAATGATCATTTGTTAGAAGAGTAAAGCCTTTATTGATAAAATTAAAATTATCTAAAATTTCTCCATTACACCATTTTCGTTTACGTGTACATTCCAATTGTGTTAATATCTCATCGACCTAAGGGTTTCTTACGAAAATATATAACGTTATCATCGTCAAGATTATAAACATATCTTTTTTTTTCACCATTTATATTCCTCCGCATTTTACATTCGAAGAATATAAATATATTTGTTTTCTTTTTTTTTTTCATGAAATTAAAATTTTCATTATTGGAATGGAACGAGAATATTTTTTTTCCATTTCTCAATGTTTAAAATTTCCAATTTGAAGAAAGACATTGCATTCCAACGAAGCAAACTTCAACATCATTTTTTTACGTTTTATTGAACTTTGCTATATTTGGCGAATTTAAAGAAAATTCGTTTTCTTCTTACAATTTGTTGATTCATTACTCAGAACTTCATCTCATTCGGTGTGATCGAATCGAAAAATAAAATAATTCGAAACTGCAAATCACAGCATTGATAAATTACTTAGAGGCTAAAGTTACAGATTTCTCTTATCCTACATCTTCTCTTGTTTTTTCTCTCTTTTCACCAGATACATTTTTTATCACGCGTATACACTTCCTCTTTTTATAAATATATTTTGATCGAGAATGTATACGACACGTGCATACATGTAAATCGTATTACGATGCAATTACCACGGACAAAATATTTTTAACATTCTCATTGAAAGAATTTGAAAGAATATTCGTTTATAAAAAATCCTTAGACCGAATGTTTGTATAGTTGAATAATTATAATTTTTATATTTTTTTTGGCTCAATAATAATAATAATGTTGTTATTTTTATTATTATCGTCATTATTTATATATTTAGATTTATTAATAAATTTAGAAATTGTAATGACAACTTTTATAACCCCCATAACTATTTGTATAACTCGAATATTGAATTTACATATTAGCTTGTAAAGTACTTTCAGGATTTTTTTCAGGATTGATCTGACATCACAATGATTTTGTTGAAAATATTTAGTCCTCGGTAATTTCGTGACGTAACCATTATTATCAGGTTGAACAAAAAATTGGCTCGTTCAGCCAATAGAAAAGTTCTTTGCTCCGAACCATGCTACAATTTATCAATATGCATATTTTTTATATATACACGTACGAAAATTCTACAGTTTATTATAGAATACTTAGACAGTTCAATGATGAGTTTTGACTCCTCGAGTCCTACTTATTAAAAACTAGCAGTCAGCATCCAAGAGCAAGATACTTTCTTCTCCACATGTATTATTACCTCGAGGTCATTTCATTCCCAAAATGCTATTTTTTTTTTTTATGAAGAAACAAAATTATTCGTAATTATTTTTCGAATAAATTATAATAAAAATCCTTTTGTAATTGATAGAAAAATTTTTCATAGATTTATTTCGGCCAGTTTTTTTAAATTATTTTTACACTCGCCCTTCCCATAAATTATTCTGAAATGTCTCGTCGCAAAAGTCGCCTACACGATTGAACCGGGCAAAATGAAAACAAACAAAAAACCAGAGAGGGAGAGAGAGAGAGGAGGGGAGAACAGAAAAAAAACCAGCGGACCTCGGTAATTCGTATTACGTATGCACTGAACGAGTCGATAACAATTCGTCTTTATTGGTCCGAGTCAATGCGAGGTCAAGCGTTCTCGCCCACTGTCAATTTATAGTTGTGCACGTCGCAAGCTCTTTCTCCCCCCCCCCCCCTCTCTCTCTCTCTCAACATCTCTCTCTCTCCTGGGATAACCATTGAATTAACAGATTTTATTCACTTCGTTGACCCGATGCCCGAGTCGAGCTCTACCCGTCCTGTTTTTTTTTCCGCCAATCGACCACTTCATTAGTACTCGAAGCTCTCTTGTCGATTCAATTTGACATATAAAAATCTCTGTACCGTTTTTTGGTTTGCTTCATTATTCGCTCCACGGTTTTTATCACAATTATTTTTCGACGTTTTTCTGCCGATTTCAAAAAAATCGTTTTAATCGACTTGAAGTTTTTTATGAGAATCTATTTTTTTTTTGAACTTTATTATCATATAATTTTTTTATTTTTGAAGAATTGGATATCAAAGCTTACTCGAACTATTGTAATTTATTTTTTCGTTATTTATCGGGGAGAAATTTGAATAAAAATCATTCAATTTGATTAGGTTTTGAAAATTGAATTGTAGTTTGAAAAATTGATTTTTATTTTGAATTTGAATACATTCTGAAAGGGATAAATAAAATATTATTTTTCCGGAGGTTTCAATAATATTTAATGACACGCAAAACTTACGCACAAAGAGAAATCGCATAGGCCGAGGGAGAGATAACTTAAAACTGAACTTCGATTAATAATACACGCGGGAGAAGAAAGATCGCAGCTGTAAAAACATACGCGCATACTACGATTTATTATTACTCTTTTATTATTATTATTTTCTTTCTTTTTTTTGTCATGATGAAAATTCGTTAACCAGTACATTAGAGATCGCTAGTCCGAATGTTTTGGTATCGTTGTTCGCTCAAAAGGGGAAGGATGAGTGAGGGAGCTATTTACAATGTGCACTAATAGAGAAAAAAAATGACTTATCATTTGACGAAATTAAACGAAAACTACATTGAATTAATTGCTCTATTTTGTTCTTTCTGTGAAATTTTTCAACTCGATAAACTATCATTTTGTGTGTAAAATCGATGCAATTTGACACATTCACAAATACACGAATTATTCAAAAAATCAAAATCATCGAACATAAAAGTAATGAAAAAGAAATTTTTCATACAAATCGTTTGATTGCTGAGAATTCTCGTTAAAAATCGTATGAAAAATTCTCCACACAATTCATAATACATCTTAATTAGCGAATACATTCTTTGATTTATAATTTTTTTTGTAAGAACTTCCTGTGAATAAATTCATTCATTTGTAAATTCTATCAGCTCAAAAATTTCTTACGAGAATTGAATATTAAAAAATGGGTTTGTTGTGTTTCAATAAAATTTGTAAAAATGGATTAGAAATTTTTTTTGTTGAATCGAATTAATCAAAATAATAAACTAATCCATTTTTACGAGAGTATGCTTGGCATTTTTGAACTTCTATGCTACGCGATATGTGTTCAGTTAAGACTAAAATAATAATAATAATCTAAATAATAAAATTAAAATATACTACTCGAGTGTCGCGGCGAACGATACGTTACCGCCGGCCGCCGCAGCTGCTGCTACAAGGAAAAGTGTTTGTGGCAGCGGGGGACGTGGCGACGTCACCTCTGTGGGGGTCTTCGTCGTTGTTGGACAGTCGTTGGCGACGCCATAAACCTTCGCATGGTTTACTTCGAGAGCGACTGTCAAATCGGCTAAACCAGCGTCGCAAAGTACAGGATTATCTGAATAATATAAATTAAAATCCATGTAACTGTATTTTCAAACAATTTGAGAGGGGTAACGTTACAGCCTTGAAATTATACCCTCAACGCGTCTAAAGAGATCGCACTTCCAAAAATGAAATTTGCATTTTGCGACTGGGGGGAAAGTTGTGACCGTCCAAAAAAAATTGGCCTCAGGTAATGTGAAGAGAATTTCCAGATTAATGTAAAAAAAAATTGTATTCGCATATAGAGAAAAAATCGAATTCCAAAATTTTAGACTGGAGAAAATTTGCCATTGTTAAAAAACAATAATAATTAATTATCTTTTTGCTTAATGCGAAGAGAATTTTGTGGTCGAGGAACAAAAGATTTGTTCCCGTATTTTGGAAGAAAAAATTCGAATGCGAACATTTTTATAATGATAAAAATTTAGTATGATTAAAAAAGAAAAAAATTGGCACCGGATTCTACTTCGTTGCCAAAAGGAGGAAAAAATCATGTTTTCTTATAATGCGAGGCAATAATTGGAAAAAATGAAAAATGTCATTAATTCGAAGCTAGCATTAATTCGTTGTTGAAGATAAGTGAGAATATAAAAATGTCATTGGGAAAGAGACATATATAATAAAGATTTAGACGCACTATTCATTGGCGCCAGTGAATCATCTTAAGAGAGAGAGAGAGAGAGAGAGAGAGAGAGAGAGAGAGAGAGAGAGAGAGAGAGAGAGAGGGAGAGAAAGTCAATAATTTGATCGATACTCGTTCGTACGATAAATCGTACATGCTTGTAGAATTATAATGTAGGAATTGAATACTTTATCGGCGACCTCGTTGATAATGAATGAATATCGTTTAAACGCGTGTCTTGATAGCTCTATAATATATATATATATATAGAAATGTAAATTCAATTCTTAGAATGAAAAGGGCGTTATTTATATCGCGTTACGTGCGATTGCGAGTAAATAAGGTTGTAATAAAAGTTCTACAAGGGATGGTAGAAATGTCTATTTTTCCCAGTGATTTGGCAACCCTGATTCACTTATCCCAAGCTCTTAAATAAAACGTATTAAAAAAAAAAAAAGAACTCTCGGCAGTGAATGAATATGTGTACCGAGGTTATTTAAGTTTTGCGAAATTCTCTGATGATCTCCGAGCGTCGTTTATCAGCAGGCAAAAGAGAATGACAATATTGTCAAGAATCCAACAGATGTTCCGTGACGAGGTCATGTTACAAATCAACAGGGCATTTCATTCGAAGAATTATATTATCGTTGTTGAATGAAAAAAATAAAATTATTAAAAGAAAAAAAAATTACAAAAAGCCTCAAAACTAGAATTATTAAGTTTTATTTTCTTTTTTTTTTTTTTGAAAAATATAATTTTTATAAAAATTCAATTTATTACGAGATTAAAAAAGAAAGAAATCCAAATAGAATTAGTCTAAAATATATTTTTTACCGAAAGACTGTTTTTACGAGTACTATATATTGATTTCATTATTTCAATGTTGTTTTTTTGGGGAAAAAAGTTTGAAAGCCCTGTTTGTTTAATAAAAAAAATTAAATGTTTTAAGTTGAGTCTTACCTTGGAGATAAATCCGTAGAACATCCGGTACTCCGTGTACGGTACATCGCGTATTGGCGACGAGTTCCGGAGTAAGGGATCGAACTCTGTTAGCAGTCACATCGGCCGAGCAGAGAATCGGAAATCCCCGGAAATCTCGCTCTGAGAGTGTCACTAAACGATTGTGAGATGCATTCAACTCTTCGAGCGCTGGTAACCACGTCTGCGATTAAAAAAGAATAGAAATAATAACATAAAATTCATTAAAAAATCACTAAAAAACAAAAAAAAATCGTAATCGTAACAAAAACTACTATTTTTTTTTACTGCATACATTGAAAATCGCGGTAAACGAATTTAGAATGAAAAATTAAGAAAAAAGCATTATTTTTTATAACAATTTTCGAAAATACTACGAAACTTAATTTTCAAATCTTTTCGTTAAATGAAGTCTTTCGATGTACATTTTATAAGTGGCATAACGAAAAAATACCTCGGAAGTATCCTCGAGTGTGGTGAGCTCGTTGTACGAAAGATCGAGGACTCTGAGGGCATCGAGGCCACGAAGATCTTGAGGTCCAATTGTAGGCCCAAGAGCATTGTGACTGAGATTTAATCTCTGTAGCTCACGCATTCCTACGAAAAGCGAACCCTCGAGACTTCGTAATTCATTATGCTGTAATTGCATGTCCTGAATACTCGAGCCAGCGGTTTCGTCGCCTTCTTCTTCAACCAAATTCTGTTTTTTTTTGTTTTTATTTTATTTTTTTTTTTAATTCGAAGAAATGAAAAGAAAAATGTATTGCAACGCAAAAAAATCATAACTCAGAAGCAATTTCGATTCAATATTTGTACGATTTAATAGAATTTGGAAAAATCAAACAAAATAATGATTTAATGCAAAAAATGTTATTAAATCTTTTGTCTCTTGAATTAAAAAAAAAAAAAAAAACTCACCTCAGTGGGTGGTCTGCCACGTAAAAGTCGAGCTATTCGATTGCTGGATAAATCGAGCAAACGCAACTCCCTCAGCCCTCGTAATGAAACGAAGGAAAACTCGTCGAGTTCGTTATGAGTTAGATTTAGACATTTCAATGATCTCAAAGGCCAGAGGGCGCTGTTTGATGCACTTCCGTCCGCGTGAGTGTTTCCTCTACCGCCCCCGAGTGACTTTAAAGAATTGTGACCGAGCTCAAGATCCTCGAGGAGTTCGGCTTCGACAAAATCCTCCTCGTTTAGCTTTACAAAAACAGACTTATTAAATTACAAGGTAAAAAAAGAAGCCATAAAAAAATAATTCATAAGATTGAAAAATTAATTATTTACAATATGCTAAAATTAAAATTGCGGAAATTATATTAAATTTCAATTAAACACGATAATTTTGAATCATCGTATCATTTTTTTTTTTCATTCACTTGTAACAAAAATGAAATAATAAATAATTCAATGTTTAAGCCGGATCACGATTTAAAGAGCACTTTCCACTTGAGGGCAAAATCTTAATTACAGGATACAAAAAAGTATTTTTTTGTTCATTTTATCGTCTCAATCGATGTTTTTTTATGTAAAAAATCTTTTTTAACTTCAACTTTTTTAAACAATTAATTTTTAAACAATTAAGACGAAAATTTTTTACAAACATCGTCACTTTTTTTTGATGTTGCACAATTTTTTTAAATTATAGTATTGAAAAAAAAGATTCATATAGAAGATAATTATATAAAAATATAGAAATTCTTTGCTTTTTTTTTGGTTCAGACAAAAATTACGTGATCTATATTGTACGAAACACATTTTATAATATATTGTATAAAAAATAGATATTTTTCTTTTAAAAGAATGGTCTTGTAATGTCGATTTACGTAATAAAACAGCCGCAAAGTTTCGAAAAGTTTAGTTTCGTTGGAGCCGAGGAAAAAAATGGCAAAAATTACTTTGTTTTAACTTCAAATTTCGGTTTCTCCCTTAATATGTCGTAAAGAAAAGGCGAATCGTTGGGAGGCAATCGAGATATCAATCGAGTGAATGTTTAATCTAATTTTCTTCGTAATACGAGTCAATTTTTTTGAATGTTGTTCGTCGCGGAAGGAAGGGGGAAAAAGGAATCTCGTAATTTCAGATTGACAATCAGCTAATTCGATAAATTGTCTTATCTGGCAATCTCGAAATAGAAAATGAGAAAGAGAGAGTGAGAGAGAGAGAGAGAGAGAGAGAGAGAGAGAGAGAGAGAGAGAGAGAGAGAGAGAGAGAGAAATAGAGAGGAAGAGCCTGCGGTCACGCAGCGGAAACGACGCGTCGTAAACGTACGTAATAACCGAGTTATATACATGAGTAAATTGCTTTAATGCGCGGCACACGCGACGCCTCCGCTTAGTGAATTTCTCCCCCTCTCCCCCCAAGCGACGAGATACGTCCGCGCAACGTGCGTGCACGGTAGCACGTGCCATCAAATAACGTAAACACCATGTACGTTTGAACGTGCATGATAATTGGACACGGTAAAAGAAACATCGAATTAAAAAAATAAAAGGAATGAACTTGGAATTTCGAGGGGGAAAAAAATGTATTTTGAGAAAAATAAAACATCGGAAAATGAACGAAGTGAAAATGAAAAAAGCTCTTGTCAAATTTTGATAAAAATCATTGAAAATAAAAAATCCACTCGGATGAGAAAATCGACGCATTAGGATAAAAAATTATTTATCGAGAGTTAAGAAGAATCTACGAATTGAAAAAGAAATAAATTTGGATGAAAAATATTGTAATACGGAGAATAGGAAAACCCACGTATTAAAAATTCAAGGAGTCAATGTACGTCACGTTTGATTGGTCAATCAAACAATTTGCCATCTGTTTCTTCGACTAATTATGATTTTGTCGCGCGTCACTGTTGAATTATTTTTTCAAATATTTTCCTTGATTGAACCGACGTAGACGATTTAAATGTTTAATTCTCACCTCCTGGAGCTCGTTGTGTGATATCTCGAGAAACTTAAGACGACGCGCTTTTTGCAGTGTACCGTCCAAGCTTCGTATCTTATTGTGCTGAAGGAATAGCGTCTCGAGGCGATGAAGATAACGAAACTCGGTTGGCAAATGCGTTAATTCGTTGTCAACCGCGTACAGCATTTTAAGATTGTGTCCCGAGGCCGGAAGTTCCCCGTCCAAGGACGCAAGCTCGTTCGAATTAATGAGCAGCCACTCGAGTTGATTCAGGTCCCTGTTTTATTGATTTCATTGCATAATTGTTTTTTTTTTTAAACGACGATTTTTTTTATTAACTCAAATATTTTTCCCATCGAAATATAATGAACTATAATAATTTAAAAAAAAAACGGATTGCTCAGGATATCGAATGTTGTTTAATCAAATTTTTTCACATCCAGCGATTAGAACGTTGCGAACATTTCTTTGTGATAATAATAAAATTTGAATTTCACGAAAAAAATCGATTAATAAAAAAGTCATTCAACAAATGATGGCTTAATTTTTTCCTCGTGACATAAAATGATTTTTTTGTATTCTTTCTTTATTCACAATGCCTCAAAAATGGGTGAATTTTTTCTAAAATTTGGGTGAATCGCCGAGCATGGAAATTTCGATCGAATACAAATGTATGACTTTGAAAACACACGCGTGTAACAAAAAACATGCTTAAAAGTAAGAGACGAACGAAATGGATTAATAGTCGCGTTACGAATCGTAGATCATTAATAAAGGACGATTCGTAACGTTTGTCAACATGAAATTGTCGTCAATTAACGCGAAATTTCAGTCGACCGACGGATCGAGCAAATTCGTTGAGCTAAAGTAGAGTCGGAGGGTAAACAGGATGTCCGGATCTGGCTGAAACCGGTTTCTTTCGAATCGGGCACCTTTCCACTCATCAAGGAGCTATACAAAAGTACGTTTCACTTACCGAAGAGTTCGATTCAATGTTTTCAATTGATTCCGCCCAACGTGCAAGTGGCGTACGAGTGGCGGAAGTGAGCCTGGTACCATTTCGGATATCGAGTTTCCGGCCATCGAAAGGTGTTGTAACGTTGGATTGTACTGGTTGAAACATCAAATAAAAAACATCATTTTTACAAAAAATTTACGAGAAAATTTGATTTTTTTTTCATTTCAATTTGATTCCTACGACTTTGTCATTTTTTTCAGCTCCGGTCGCTACTTCCACGGGTCTTTATGACCCAGGCACCTTCGCGACCCCGTAATTTTTTAAGGAATTGCCATTTTTCGATATATATATGTTTTAATAACAAAATTACTTCTGGCTAAGCGAATGATGGAAAACCTTAACTGCGGTCGAAGTGCAAAAAAAGTGCAACTCAATTTAGTCGAAAATAGGCGGTTTTGGCCTGGGGCAAATTGACCCAATGGTACTAGTAGCCGAGGGATAATTCGAAATATTTAGTTTCGTTTTTGAATTATTATACGTGTTTTTGTGTTGTTTACGAAATTCTGAATGGGCAAAGACATTTTTATTTTGAATATATCAATTTTTTTTACTATGGCGGCGGGGAAGGGGAGGGGAGGGGAGATTTAAAATCTTGGTATAAAAAAAAATTGCGTCGGGATCGCGTGGCACGAGTATACGAGATTAAATCACGCATATACGTGTATTATATTTTCATGAAGATTTGCACGTGTTCGGTCACGTGACACTTAGGGAAGTTGAGAACCAGCGTTTCGAGTAAACAACGAAATTGTCTCTCCCCTCGGAGGAACGTAATCATATCACAAGCTTTTCCTCATCGTGCGAGCGATTCTTTCATTTACAAAACAAATCTATACGTATGTTTGTGATTGAATGAAAATAAATTGGGAACTTTTATTTATTGAATAATTTTTCATTTAAACAATTTAGCAATCAATTTTTAGATTTATCGTTATTCGAACAATAATAATAATAATAATACATTCTTGGAAATTATTTTTTTCGAATTATTAAATACCGAAATTCTTAATTTACTCAATTTTTCAATATATTATTTATTTCAATTTAGAGGAAAAAATTATTAAGGGGTAAACTCATGTAAACGTACGTTTTTTCAAGATTTTTTTATAAAGAAATGGAATAGTTTATTGAATCAACATAAAGCATATCTCAAAATATACGATGTAAGGTATATTGACAAATCTTTTTAGACTAAAATATTTCAAAATGGCGGCGCCACAGCAGCTGGAAGTATATTCGCGCCGTGCAGCCTACAGGTCTCAAATCTCAAATAAAATCAAAAAATCAAATTTCTATTATTAAAATACATCAATACGCTTTGCATGACGGAGAAATAAAAGAATAAATAAAAATTTAGGACCATTTTGAAAAAAAATCACTTATTTTTGTATTTTTGTAAATGGTCCTAAATTTTTATTTATTTTTTTTCTCTCCGTCATGCAAAGCGTATTGATGTATTTTAACAATAGAAATTTGCTTTTTTGACTTCAGTTGCGAACATACGTCCAGCAGCTGTGGCGCCGCCATTTTGAAATATTTTAGTCTAAAAAAAATTTGTCGATTATCTTACGTCGTATATTTTGAGATATGCTTTATGTTAATTCGATAAACTATTCCATTTCTTTATAAAAAAATGTTGAAAAAACGTGCGTTTGCATGAATTTCCCCCCTTAATTAAATATTCCAGATTTTTTACCGACAATCATGTGGCCGTAGAATTTCTTTAATATCTTTTGCTTACCTTGAAATCATCCGAATCGATACGACTAATTCGATTTCGTGAGAGATCGAGAGTTCGCAGTAACGACAAATGAGAGAGTATGTGTCGTGGTATGGACGGTACTTCGTTGTCAGCAAGGCTGAGAAACTGAGTTCGTCCAAGACCAGCAAATACTTCGCCATCGACGGAACTGAAAGAAAAATGAAAAAAAAAAAGAAAAAAAACGATCTTTAATTCAATTTACTCCCTTTTGAAACGCGGTAATTATTTTTTAATTACTGCTTCGTCGTCTCAAGGGCCTCATTTAATACGTTTCAAAGTTTACATCGACAGAAAAAAATAATCTGGATAATGTACTGTGTGGATGATGAAAAAAAAAAAAATAATATATGCGAATATGGCCAAGTAAAAATTTCTTGAAAGAATTTCACTCAGCGCGCGGTCGTTCTTCTTTATCGTCTCATTATTCACTTAATACCGGGTCGTTGTGACTTATTATTTAATTACTACCAATGATAAATGTAGCACGACGCGATAATTCTTCTATCTCACTTTCTCTCTGTCTCTCCCCCTCTTGCTTTTTTTCTCGCACTTTCTCTTCGTCAGTCGATTTATAGTCGAACTTGTACGAGTTCCATTTTTTTTCTTTTGCCCTTGCATCACTTTGCCTCTTATATGAAAATTAGATCCTTATAAAAAAGCTCGCTATTTTAGGCAATTTTTCCACGTTATCTCAACAATCCATTGAGAAATGAAATAAAAAAAAAATTATCTGAAAAGCTGATTTAAAAAAATGAAGAAACTCTTATTTTATTTATCCCGAAACCTGAATTTTTCAAGAGATACCCGAATTTTAAAGATCAAAAAAACGTTCCCCCCCTTTCGCCAGTTTTCCGACCGAGTTTTGGGGTTAAAACTCGAAAAATTCAAAAATTTCGAGTAGTCATAACAGCATGACGTACGAAAATGCAGAGATTTAAATCGGGCTGTCAAAACAGATTGTCGTACATTTTGAGAATGGTATTGGCGTCACTCCGTTATTTCAAACGAGCAAACCACGTTTTTACTGCAATTTTTATTTTATTTTCCGCTTATTAAAACATAGAAATAAATGAAGATAGAGAAATGAAAATACATAAGTATTTCATAATTTACATACGAATTAATACATACGTATAATATGCAAAACTTTGTAGAGACAGTGAGGAAAAATGATTCGAGAAAATTCTAGGAACGTAATATAATAATTTTTGTAATGGTCTGTAATTACGTTACAAAGTGAGAACAAATCTCAAGACCTCGCAAAATCCAAGAAACGCAGCGTAGATTATAACCAGCAAGTAGCGATGTGGCTGTTGGGTCAGACAGCGTGAGAATCGGCACTATTTTGCCCCTTGTCCGTATGAGAAAGTAAAAGAGAAAAAAATGCAAAAAAACGTAAAGGGAATCGTAAAAAAAATCCACGATAATGTATTATAATTAATTTGATTTCAATTATATTTATTTCTCTTCATTATTTTTCTAGTTAAATTTTTGTCTTTTGAACACGAAAAAAAATTATTATGCAACGAGATTGCGATGTTTTTTTTTTTTTTTAAGAATACCCCGAAATTACGAATTTGACGCCACAGAAAGACAATTCGCGATACATAACGTAGTAATAACGGAATTCTGTGATAGACCGTGAGACTCGGGATTTAGGATAAGAAGGTTATCTGTTAAGTTTTTACGCTCTGTGTTATTTTTTTTTCAGTGCCATGACCCTTGTAGGGTGATTGGCAAGTTACACTACCATATCTTCACACGATTCAAACCACGAATAAATAATCATAATAATAATGATGGGGAATTTCCGGAATTCAACGCGTTTGATCAAATTTCATAGGAACTGATAAATACTAAAAACTACAAGATTTATTGATCTGTTTAATAAATTAGAGCAAAATTGCAAAGACAGAGTAAAGCGGCCAAAAACATTCGACAAATAATATTGAAAATTGAGAATCGAATTACTGGCGAACAAAAAATTATTTGACAAAATAATTGATCCGTAAAAATAAAAAATTTATAAAAAATGATTAAAATGTTTGTCTTTCGCATAATTTGACTGTTTTTTAAGTTGATTTTTGGAATAATGAAAAATTTGTTATATTAAAAACAAAAAATGAAATTAGTAATTGGAAGTGAGGGAAAAAAAAATAATAAAAAAGAAAATTAGCTTACCCAAGATGATCGTGATTGAGTTCGAGTTTCGTAATCGACATTCGTAATTCCTTGAAATCGTGCCTGGATATGTCCCTGAGCTGTGAATGTGCAACCCTCAGAGTAATTTGTTGTTCGGCCGTGAATTTTCCCCGGAGAGCATCGGCGACCTGGCCAAAAGATTCCATTCTCTCGCAAACAACTTCGATTCTTTCCCCATGAATGTGTACCGGATTAGGATTGTTGACGTTGCCATTGTTATTGCCGTTGTTGTTATTCTCGGTCGCGACAGTCGCCGGTGGACTGGCTTGAATCACAGGTGTCGAAAAATCTTCTTGACGACACGTGCACGGGCTTATTTCACGACGTACAGCACAGTGAAGGCTGGAACTCGCTGCGAGTCCGAGGAGGGTGTAAAGTAGCCCTGACATCGTTCTCTTCGTTTTTTTATTCTTATTATTATTATTAATTAATAAATAATTATGTTAGAAGGAATATTATTTGACACAAAATTTTTCCAATCTTGCACCATTAATTAGTGATGATTAAAAAAGATTAAACGATCCTCGAGTCGTTGTTATTATTCTTTGTTGTTTTATTACGTTCGATTGTTATTTTATTCAGCACTCATTTCAACGTTTTCTGCCCCTTAATAAACCATATAATTCAGACCAATAGCCGAACAAATTATTTATATTATTATATCAAATTTATTTACGAACATATAAAATTTTCGCGCCAATTTTCGCTCTCTGGGGAGCAAACAAATAATAAAGTAGAAGGTAACCATCCGCGATGATCTTCGGACGAACCATGCGCGTAGCAGCCAACACAGAGCCTCCCTTCAGGCTCGAAAAAGTGAGAAATAGTGCGAGAGAAAGACAGATTGAACGCGCGTCGAAATTTACGACTATCCCGAAAATACAGAGAGGCGGGAGGGAGGGAGGTAGGGAGAGAGAGAGAGAGAGGGCTCTCTCCACCCGTGACAATCAATCAACTCAGCCCTCCAGCTGCTGCTACTGGTGCTCCCGCCCGGTTTTTAATGATGGTCTCTTTTTTTATTCGACCCCAAACTTTTATGCTGCTTTTTCACGATCTTTGTTTTTCTCTTTCGTTTTGTTTTGTTTGTTTGTTTGTTTTTTTTTATCTCGATTTACCAACTCGTTTACTCTGATTCTCTCGTACTAACGAGGGTGAGATTACGGCGTGACGTTAACGCCAAACGAATTATAACAGTTGTGACGTTGAGTGAGGATTTATTTAAAATTTGTCACTTTGATAAAAGAGATCAGAATATTTATTCTCCATCCACTTTTTTGGCAATTGTGCCTTTTTTTTTTTATTTTGAACAATCCTTTTAATCTGACAGTTTATTCTGTCTCACTCTTAATCGAAATATGAAAATTGCTCTTTCAAGGTTTGTTTATTTTTCGAAATTATCGTATTTCAAAATAGAAAGTTCCAATATTTTTGAATCGTCATAAAGATTAGAGTGGGCACAAAAATGATTATTTTCAACGACAATCGTGAGATTGTTAATTGTTTGTTGCACTGTCACATCATCACTTCGAGCACTGCACTTGCACTTTCCAAGAAAATGCACACCAATTTTTTTCATTGGGCTATTTATTTCTATTTTTTTTTTGTATTTTTCCTCAGATGACAATTTTTTGCTGGAATAAAAAACCTGCGATTAATTTTCACACTTTCATACGATATTTTTAAATTTTGAATATCGCGCTCGAGCTTATCGACATTGTGAAAAATGTTGTTGTTTTTTTTTCTTCTCGCGATTTCAATTCGTTCTCTGATGAGAGAGATTCGAAGTGTCCGCGATTTTCGACCCTATCGCTCTCCCTCTCTCTCTCTCTTTCTTTCTTTCTACTTGGCGCCACGAACGCGGCGACGACATTAAACCGCGGCTGGACGAGGGAGACTTACTTATAGCCCCCCTCTCTCCGATTTATGAGTCGGATTCTCGCGGCGCCGACTCATCCCCGCAACTGCGAGAGACTCACACAGCATCCACACTCTTCGTCTCTCTCTCTCTCTCTCTTTCTCTCTCTCTCTCTCTCTCTCTCTCTCTCTCTCTCTCTCTCTCTCTCTCCCCCCCCCTCCCTCTCCCCCCTCCCCCTCGTTTCTCTGGGTATTGAACAAGCGCGTTTTGTGGATCATCGGCAATTCGGTATGCAATGCGTTGTTATCGAACTCATCATATCTTCGCGCCAACTTTTTTTTTTTA
Organism: Rhimphoctona megacephalus; assembly: GCA_963989365.1. NCBI lineage: Eukaryota > Metazoa > Arthropoda > Insecta > Hymenoptera > Ichneumonidae > Rhimphoctona > Rhimphoctona megacephalus. The sequence continues at coordinate 28,644,161 of OZ022420.1, read as the reverse complement.
AATATTTTACCCAATACGATAAATCATTGGTCCTTCAACACGATTCATGGGAAAAACGTAAAAGGAACGGCCGTTAGGACATTCCTGAACGTCCCTTTAAAAATAGCACTTTTTGTCTGATGACCAAACAATAAAAAAAAATAATAAAAATAAGCATTTTTTACTTCTGTCAACGCCTCTTTTAAAAATTTGACTCTGTTGCTAATGCACGATTGTATTATATGAAACAAATTTACATTTTTCTGAAGGTTTGGTCAATATTGAACAGTTTATAACTGAACAATCATATGTTTTTAATCACTGACATTTCTAAACGTTTTTTCAAATTTGACACTCCGACAGAACAACAATACTTTTGAAATCTTTTCTGAATCTTGCATTTCGTATTATTGTGCTAAAAATGAATTTTTACAACGTTTGTCAATCAATCGTATTTAATTCCATTTGAATTTCCGTATGAAACAATTGTGAACTGTAAATTATAACGAGTATTAATTTACGAATAAATTACTGATTTAATACATCATTTTTATTTACGTAATATTTATCAGTGAGAATTTTTATGTTCATCTATAGGGATTTCTTTTTTTTTTTTTTTTCAAGTCAAATAAAAACATGTATGATTTATTGGGACCAAATGTGTCAATGACTGAGAGATTGGTAATCTCGTTCCACCGGAGTTTGATAGAGTGACATCTGTCATTTTATAGTTCAGTTCTATCGCGAATGAAACGAGGCAGTCGTTCTTTTTCAATTTTTTATAATTTTGTTTTCATTTTTCTTTTTTTTTTCACTGTCCTCTCTGACACTGACGACGACGATGTCAGTCCGAAACATGGGTCAGCAGCATCAAAGCCAGGCGTCAGACTGTCGTTATTGACGAGATAAGTTTCTAATCAGCTCGATTCATTATCGTACATAGTAATGTATAGTACGTGCTCGAGACGATTTATCGTTTATTTCGTTGGCATTCAAGAAAATCGTACGCTAGATACCGAAGAGGGCCACACTGTTGCCATTATAATAGAGACAAAAAAAACGTAAATAACTCGTACACGCTGTGTGTGTATAATAAATCGAGTTGAGACAAAAAAAACTGTGTCGCTTACGAGTATTTGTTTCCATTTCTCGAAAATTCATTCAAACACCGTTGAATATTCATTATTCAAGTATTCAGCATTTTGTGATGGTAAAAAATTCAAATGGTTTTATGATAATTTCACTCGACTACAATAAAAATTTAGATTTGTCAAATTTATCTTAAGGCGGTTGTTGTATCGTTTCTCATGTAAAAATTATTTCCAACTTTACACAATAAAATTTTGTAAATAGAAAGCTTAAGACAGTATTAAACTTCTGGCGGAATATGCCGATGATTCATCGTCTCAAAATTGAGATATTTATTGTTGAAGTTCGCAATTTTTGAAAGCTTCCATATGAGCCCA
>OZ022420.1:28560532-28642516 GCA_963989365.1 Rhimphoctona megacephalus | reverse complement strand
ATATTCTTTTTTTTCTTTTTTTTTTCAATTTTGTTAGAATTGTTTTTTTAAATAAATTTCGATGTTTATCGTTTAATTCAAGATGAATTAGTTTACCTCGATTCCGAGAATTTGTCACAGAGAAATGATCAAATTATTCACTCGAAAGTGACTCGAGAATACAACGTTTATTTCGAAAGATCAAGAGATAATAATATCGAAAAAAAAATGTTAAAAAAAGATCGAAGTGAAATTGTCGTAAAAGCGTGGCGCTTGAAAAGAATCTCTCGTGGGCGGAGCGAGAATCGACGAACGTTATTCCGCATTGCCAGAATGACGATTACTAAAATATGTCCCAGCAAGTTAAATGCATTTTGCAAAAAGGCGAACGCACACTCGAGAGGAGAAGCGAAGAAGCATGGTAGAAAGTGAGAGAAAGAGAATGACACCGTCGTTTACTCGAGTCGAGGGTATTCACAGTTTTATCAGTAATGTAATATTTTCTTCAAGGAGGTTTCTTTTTTTTTGCGGTTAAGCAAAGGTCAAAAGTTGAGCAACGATCCTCTTATCGGTGCAAATATACTTAATAACTATTCATGCCTCTGTGTGCTTTGTTGCATGTCTGTCTCCGTTTTTTCGTTTTTTCACCACCGTGTACAGATTTCATTTTCCACTCGTGTTCTCTTCCATATCTCCACGTTTCCCAGGCTAAAACAATTTTTTTGTCGATCGTTCAATTTGTCAATATCGATTTTTGCCAAATTTCGATTTGTAAATGTCCATTGAAATAATGTGTCAATTAGCAATTTTCATTATCAATTTATAAATTTCCATTTGAAAAAAAAAAGTATAAAAAATGATACTTCTCAAATGGGAATTTCAAGTCAACGTTTAAATACATTAACGCCTTACATACGTCCAGCAGCGCCTAAAACGCGCTAAAAGAAAAACTGTTTTTAGAAGAGATAGCAATAGAAATTAATAAAAATAATTTTTACACATTGTTTATTAGTATTTAAACTTTATAAAAAAATTTATTTCATTTTTTTTTTCAAAAATTACAACATAAAAAATCACGTTTCCCGAAGCACTATGAAAAAAAAGTTGCTCCACGGTCTGCATCATTTCTTCTTGAAATGCTGATGGATCTGCAAAACGTAAAAAAATTCTTATAAAATAAAGTTGTAGTTATAGTCTGTCGAGCCGGATTTTTGAAATTCGAAAAATTTTGGTAATTTACGGCAGTTTAAAAAAAAGTATGCATTTTGTGTCATAAATGTCACACTTTAATTATGTTTATAAAATTTTTTAATCACAACATCAAAAATCCGACTCGACGGACTATAGAGAAAACAATTTCGAATATTTAAAAAAAAAGCATCAAAAAATATTAAAAACTGTATGAGTTATCATGCAGACCGTGCCAGAAAAAGAAGTTTTGAGAAAAATGCATTTAAAGTTTCAAGTGCGTTTCGCTCGAACATCTACCTGCGCGCATCACACTCTCGTTGGGCAATCACGTTTTCTATAATAACTTTCGATCTATGGAGAATTTGTACAATCGACTTATGCAGAAATACGCCTAAAACTATAGAGAATAATAATCTGTAAAAAAAAAAATCGATTTTTTGAAAATTCTGGACGTATGTAAGGCCTTAAGAAATAAAAATTCATTATAAAGCACGCAATTTTTCTCGGTCGAGACTAAATGACAATTGAAAATTCTTTCATTTGGCCAGAAAAAAAAACCCATTTCGTTCTGTATTTTTTTCGAACCTAAAATCGATTTACCCGAGTGAAAAAAATTGTTCCATTTATTGAGCGATCGACAATGGTTAAAAATGTTTTTTTTTTTTTAAGATGGGGTTCAAATAAATATTTGTTAGATCGTACTCACATTTTATAAGTAAATTGTGGAAGGGTGCAAATCGATTTCTTCCGCATTGTGTTTTATAACGGAGTGAAGAAGAGGACGAGGACGAAGAAAACAGTGGCAGTAAACGAGATTCCTGAGGTGGCGACAGACAGGCGTCGATGGTAAATACAATCTAGCGCGTTGTCCCACATCGTCATCGTCGTCCTGATCTTCTGCTTCTCATGTTTATGACTCAAGGTGTGTATTTTCAGTACATCATATATATTATCGTTATATTTTAGGTCCCAGAAGAATGAGTACATTTACCAAAATTCAAAAATATATAAAGGAAGTTAAATATAAAATTGTAGCAATAATTGATATTAACGAAATAATCTTTGATCGATATATACGATATTTTACACTTGTTTCGATTTATAGCAGTTGAAAAATCAAAATTTTTGTAATCTTTCGATTTCTTCAATTGAATTGATTATAATTTTTTGGAGTTAATTGAAAAAAAAAATTGAAAATTTCGATTCATTTATTGTAATATTCATATATCGCTGCCATATTCATGAGACTTGAACTAAGTGCAAATTAATGAGCACTCAAAAGGCTCAAATGCTTATTCATATAATCTCGTGTCTTAACCCATTAACGCCGAGGTGATCAGAATTTTTACTAACTTTTCAACGTGTTTATTTATTATGTTATCGGACCAAAAAAATAATGCAATACCTCTATTTCTACGCGGAATTCGATGCTCTTTCAGAATCTGAGCTCAAAATTTCGATTAGACACCGTGAAAAAAAAATATGGCCGATTTAAACGTGAAAAACGTGAAAATTTTCGAAAAAATTTTTTTTTCGCATTTTTTTTCACAATGATACCGCAAAGCTATCAACTTTTTACAATGATCAGAGGTGATCATGGCACTCGAACATTAAGAAAAATTTTTTTCAGAAAAATTCATCGACGCGTTTTTTCAAAATGGCGGCGAGAATGAAAAAATTTTATAAAAATCTTAATCTATCGGTTTCTTCAAAACTATAAACTTGACAAAAAAATTTCTAAGAACAAAAATGGCTTAAAATTAGTCAAAGAATACTCTTAAATTTTTTCAGAATTTTTGAAAACAATTTTTAATTTTCGAAAATTTCAAAAAATCCAATTTTTCAAAAATACCTGAAAAATTTTTGGAAAAATTTCCTTCAAGTGTTCCTTGACTACTTCTTTTCTGATTCTGTGCATATACATTGTTTTTTTCTACTCTTAGCATTACTCAGAGACAACGGCGTGGACGTGGTAGAACTTTGTCTCCTTTGGGGTGCTTTTTTTTCGTGAGTCCCCTTGCCTCTCACGTTTCGGGGTGCTTTTTTTCGTGAGTCCCCTTGCCTCTCACGTTTCGGGGTGCTTTTTTTCGTGAGTCCCCTTGCCTCTCATATTTCGGGGTGCTTTTTTTCGTGAGTCCCCTTGCCTCTCACGTTTCGGGGTGCTTTTTTCGTGAGTCCCCTTGCCTCTCACTTTTCGGGGTGCTTTTTTTCGTGAGTCCCCTTGCCTCTCACGTTTCGGGGTGCTTTTTTTTCGTGAGTCCCCTTGCCTCTCACGTTTCGGGGTGCTTTTTTTCGTGAGTCCCCTTGCCTCTCACGTTTCGGGGTGCTTTTTTTTCGTGAGTCCCCTTGCCTCTCACGTTTCGGGGTGCTTTTTTTCGTGAGTCCCCTTGCCTCTCACGTTTCGGGGTGCTTTTTTTCGTGAGTCCCCTTGCCTCTCACGTTTCGGGGTGCTTTTTTTTCGTGAGTCCCCTTGCCTCTCACGTTTCGGGGTGCTTTTTTTTTTCGTGAGTCCCCTTGCCTCACACGTTTCGGGGTGCTTTTTTCGTGAGTCCCCTTGCCTCTCACGTTTCGGGGTGCTTTTTTTTCGTGAGCCCCCTTGCCTCTCACGTTTCGGAGTGCTTTTTTCGTGAGTCCCCTTGCCTCTCACGTTTCGGGGTGCTTTTTTTTCGTGAGTCCCCTTGCCTCTCACGTTTCGGGGTGCTTTTTTTCGTGAGTCCCCTTGCCTCTCACGTTTCGGGGTGCTTTTTTTCGTGAGTCCCCTTGCCTCTCACGTTTCGGGGTACTTTTTTTCGTGAGTCCCCTTGCCTCTCACGTTTCGGGGTGCTTTTTTCGTGAGTCCCCTTGCCTCTCACGTTTCGGGGTGCTTTTTTTTCGTGAGTCCCCTTGCCTCTCACGTTTCGGGGTGCTTTTTTTCGTGAGTCTTCTTGTCTTTCATTTTAACATTTCTTTTATCAGCGCTTTTCTGCCCAACAATTATTGCATACATATAGATTGCATTTTTCACAATAGATCCTTGTTCTTATTGGACATTTTTCATTTGAACAATTTTTTAATTTGTCCCTATTAGATCGTGTATGAAGTGTTTTACTTGTTTGACCTTTTTGAATATAATATTTAGCAATTGAAGTAGTTAACTCTTTTATTCCACTTTTTTTCTTTCCATCACGTGTAGCATTGAAAATTACGTGGGCATTTGTAATGGATGCCTGTATAAATCTTATAAAAACGACCCATGTCCATTTTTTGGAACGTATACTTGGAAGTACATTATTGCAGTGTCCATCATGCACGCCAACACCACCCATAAATTTGTTGTACAAATGAAAAGCTTGCGGAAAAGGTATATCAGTTTTGGATCGAGCCTCTGAACTATATCTTCTCGAAGTTGATAGTGGACTTACACCTGCAGCAGTTGAAGCTATTGAAACGAGCTTCGAATCCATAATAGTGATGAAATTTATGCCACTATTTCGATCATGTTTTACAATATAAGTACCTCGTGGAGCTTTCTTTTCAAGTATATTCTTTTCTTTGACTCGATTGTCTCTGATAGTGCCAGTGCATTTCAAACGTAATTTTTGAAAGTGTAAAATTAAATCCATATTTGTAAAAAAATTATCAAAGTACAAATGAAATGCAGGGATTTTATTATAATTTATTAGCCGAAAAAAAGGTTCTAATAAATGCAATACTACACGAGTACCTAAAGCACATTTTACTAATTGGTTTCCGGTTTGGGAATTTTTACCGCAATATAGATCTAAATTTAGTAGATAGCCGTCTGAAGTGCATAAACCCCAAAATTTCAAACCAAACCTTATTGGTTTTCCTCGAATAAATTGTTTCAAAACAGTTTTTGCATAAGACTTGGCCATCATTTCATCAATAGATATAGAAGTTTTCCATATTCCGAACTTTAGGAGGTTGTTTTGGAAAAGTTTCAACATCGAACGAACCCGCCACCCTCTATCGTTTGGATCCTTGTCTCCAGCTTTTGAATATTTTATTTTAGACTTGATTTCTTCAAACTTATCGCGAGTCATTGCAGAAGAAACAATTTCACTAGATAAGAATGGATCAGATGACCAATAATCTCTCTGAGACTTTCTTTTATTGAATGAACTGAAAATAACTATACCTATAAAAGTGTCAAGATCTTGTAATTTCAGATCATAATTATTCTCTTTAGACGCATCAATTATATATTGTTTCATTTCGGCGGAAAAAAAGGTTTCAAACAATTGGAAAGGCTCGCACGCCTGTATATTATTTTTTGTAGCTTCAGATAATAATATTGTTTCTTCACAAGTATTTGGATATGATTTCTCGCCATCGATCCAAATGAATTCGTGATTTTTTTCAAGTTTATCTAAGTTTTCAGAATAAGTAGTACAAGCTTTTTTATAAGTAATATGTGGTATTGTGAATTCATGTTCAGAATCTGAATCAGATATCGAATCACAATCGGAATCAGAATCATCGGAGCCTGAATTGTCTGCATTCGGAATCAAAATGTTTTCGTCGGAATCACTATCCGAATAATCTAATTCATACTCTGCATGCAATGAAGCAGAAGATTTTGAACGTTTTCGTGACATAACAAATGTATTGAAAAAGTGAAAACTTTTATATGCTTTACCTATAATTCATGTAAAAATTGTATACAACATATGTGTCCATGCACAAGTGAAAGGATATACGAGTTTGTTCGTAAATTTTGTAATGGTAGATAGAAACAAAATTTTATGTACCATTCAAGAAAATTTTTTTTCTCTAAACCTATAGACTTTACGAAAGAATTTTTAACAACAAAAAAGTCTTAAAATTAGTCAAGAAACACTCTCAAATTTTTCCAAAAATTTTTCAGGTATTTTTGAAAAATTGGATTTTTTGAAATTTTCGGAAATTAAAAATTGTTTTCAAAAATTCTGAAAAAATTTAAGAGTATTCTTCGACTAATTTTAAGCCATTTTCGTTCTTAGAAATTTTTTTGTCAAGTTTATAGTTTTGAAGAAACTGATAGATTAAGATTTTTATAAAATTTTTTCATTCTCGCCGCCATTTTGAAAAAACGCGTCGATGAATTTTTCTGAAAAAAATTCCTCTTAATGTTCGAGTGCCATGATCACCTCTGATCATTGTAAAAAGTTGATAGCTTTGCGGTATCATTGTGAAAAAAAATGCGAAAAAAATTTTTTTTCGAAAATTTTCACGTTTTTCACGTTTAAATCGGCCATATTTTTTTTTCTCGGTGTCTAATCGAAATTTTGAGCTCAGATTCTGAAAGAGCATCGAATTCCGCGTAGGAATAGAGGTATTGCATTATTTTTTTGGTCCGATAACATAATAAATAAACACGTTGAAAAGTTAGTAAAAATTCTGATCACCTCGGCGTTAATGGGTTAAGAGACCCTAAAACGTGATAATGCCGATGGTTTGTATTTCCTATCACTCAAAAAAAAGCCTTTAAACCCGAATTTTACTACGTAATGGTTTCTTTTTCAATTAATAATTCACTGGAATAACTCGTACTCTCAGAATGACGACAATACAATTGGGTTATTAAATACACGTAATTTCGTGCAATATTGTTCCATTTTCGAGACTTGCTGTAATTCTGTAAGTAGCTTATAAAAAAAAACAAAATATTTCATCCGTCGTTCAAGCATCAAATAGCAATTACTCAAAAATATTTATCGACATACGATCTATTGACGACGACGCAGCGAAATAACTCTCGAGATTCCGACCGAACCGCCATGAGTGCGCGATAGTTAAAATTTTCTAACACACTGTTTTTCCCAAAAATGTTAACAATCTATGAAAAAGACTTGTCCGAAAATTTGTGAGGTTACGTTGACCTTTCATATACTACCGCAAATTAAAAAAAATTATCGAAACTATATAAAAATTTTCCCCTATATACCTAAAAAAAATGAAATCAATAATTCAATTTTAATTTAAAAATAACATTTCTTATAATAATAATAATAATAATATCTATTACATAATGTATAAACCTCAAAACTAGTAAATATAAATCTACACTCATAATTCATACAATGAGGACTGATTTAAGCCAGCATTAAATTACGATTACTACCCTAACGGATCAGCGAGTCCCAAAAAAAGGCAAAAAAGTCCCATTTGGGACTCGGGGCTTAGGTGGGCAAAAGTAACCCCAAAAGGAGTCCCAAATGGGACTTTTTTCCCCTCGCTCGATGTGAACCGGGCGTGACGTCATGAGTCCCAAACTGGGACTTCCAAATAGAAATTTTTTTAAGAGTGAAATCTCAAAAAACAGTCCCTATTTAGAACTCCGAGCCCCAATTTGGGACTTTTTCTTTGCTTCTCGCTTTGGTCACGGTGTGGCGCAGAGTTAAGCGTTTTCGCGAGCACGCATCGTCCGCCGGATGGGCATATATTGCCTCGCTCTAAAAAGTCCCTAATTAGGGCTCGGAGTCTCAAATAGGGACTTTTTTTTGAGTTTTCAACCCTAAAAAAAGTCCCTATAAATAGGGACTCCGAACTCCAGTTTAGGGCTCATGACGTCACGTCCGGTTCACACCGAGCGAGGGGAAAAAAGTCCCATTTGAGGTCATTTTTGTCCACTTGAGCCCGAGTCCCAAGTGAGACTTTTTTTGGTACTTATTTTAGGGACTCCGTTAGGGTATCAAGTGCCAAAATTTGCTCTAAGATTGTTGTTTTTCCTCATAAAATGGAATTAAGCACTACGACACATTCGACAATACGTTCAATATACGTATATAAATATCCATATAAATGCACGTACTAATATCATCGTTTAAAAATGATGGGAAAGGAAATAAATAAAAAAGAGACAAAGTACATGGAGGAAGCATGAAATATCAATTATTCCAAAACATTTATAAATGTTCGTATAATTTTCGCACCTTAAACAAAATTAACGTTATTACTAAGATCCAAATTATTCAACGACCAACGTTTTACCGTAAGATCAGTGAATAAGCTTTGTTTTTAATACCCCTCCAGAGCAAGGTATTATTGCAGTTGTATCGAAATTATTTACATTCGTAATTTATGCAGTAGAGCGTTGATTTAAGCTCATAGTATTGAATAACAGATATTAGTTGTAATCAAACGCCAGAATGTACTCCAAGTTTATTATTTTTCTCGATAAAATCTGATTAAGCACTACGATACATTCGACAATACATTCAATATTCATACAAAGACATACATATGCATATCCACGTTGAAGAATGATGGAAAAGGAAAGAAAGTGCAGATTCACCGATTGGTATCTGGGTGCTCTGTGAGACTTAACCTCTCCTCTCCTCTTTTTTACTCTTTAAACCGCGTGTGTGCATTTACTATAACTCTATAGGACGCCCGGTTCCCCGAGTTGTTGGTTATAACGAATGCGAGAATGCAGCCTGGCGCCAACGCATACAGAGTTAACGTAAGCGCGGGCGCCTCACGCACGAGGACGCGTAACGAACGTGGATGCCGGGTCTTGCCCATGGGGAAGGGGTACAAGAGTTTGGGGGGTGGCGGGAAGCATATGTACATTCAGTGTAGTATTTACACTATATACTACTCGTATTTTCTCTCTCTCTCTCTCTCTCTCTCTCTCTCTCTCTCTTAGCCCCGTTGGGAATGTATCATATATATATATATATAACCTCTTTCTTTTGTCCTTTATAAATTTCGCGATTTATCTTGTGTACATTAGCTATATACATAGGAGTCTCAGGTTCAATAGCCTAAAAAGTAAACTCGAGTTCTGGATCAAATTTCCAGTCGAATAGTTTAATAATATTTTTTCATCGGACTTTAATCTGATGAGTTATTCATTATTGAAGATTATGAGATCACGCACTTTTACTGCTTGTATTATTGAAATGGTTGGAGATAGAGGAAAAATGCATGGAACTAATCTTGTAGAACAGAACATTTTCTACAAAAAAGTCTGAGACAATGATTCTTTATATTTAGTAGTTTTGTCTTGGGAGCGGCTCGAAAATCAACTTGGTTTTCGAGAGGGTTACGTGGGAGTCGAATTTTTTTAAAGCCTTTTTCCAGCTGCTCTCAGGACTAAACTACCAGAGATAGAAGAGAGTTATCTAAGACTTTTTTATAGGAAATTTTAGGTTCTACAAGATTGATGCTACGCATTTTTGCTTTATTTCCAACCGTTTTAACAGTACACGCGATGAAAGTAAGCGCATTCGCTAAGTTTAATAATTGATAACTTTTCAGGCGAAGTTCTAAGTTAAAAACGCTACTTGACTTTTTAACTCGAAATTCGATCGAAAACTTATGTCCACGTTTATGACCATTATATTTAGGACACCCTATATGTATAGATTTGTGTTTTGGATGATGTTGAAGAACGGTGCGTGCACAAAACCAGTAGCGCCACAGCACGTCGTGGCACGCTACTACCGTGTAAAACGCCGGTCAACAAAACGAACAATATAAATAGCCGTAATAAATAAGAAGCAGTAAGTATGAGAAGGGAAAAAAAGAAAAGAAAAGAAAGGGAAGAATGACAGAATGAAGAACGCGGATCTTCGCTCTCGTCTCACGCGCTCTTTCTCCCTCCTTAAGGCTTCTCTCTCCTCTTCCTTTCTTTTGCATCAAGTCTTCGCCGTATCCTCGCGTCTCTCCGCGCGTTCCAAAGACCTCGCGAAGCCTTCTCATCCTTCTCTTCGTGATCGTTTCACCATTCGAAAAATCAGAAGACTTCACACAAGAGAAAGAGATACTTTGGTGCTTAACTTTCTCTCTCACTTTTACATACGCACGTTTCGTTCTCTCGCGCTTCCTGCTATGCGGGGAAAAACGAAAAACAAAGACTCAACTAAGTATCCCAACAGCAAGCCCGCAAGAACATAAGCTAAATCGAGACAGCTACATCATTACAAGAGATGTACCGAACTCTCTCACTATTTTTCTTTCTTTCTCTTTCTCTTTATTCTGTTTTTTCTCTTTTCGTTTCGTTCTCCCATCTTCATCCTGTCTTTCTACAGTCTTTCTCTTTTTAACCTCGACCCTCATCCCGTTTTGTAGCCGTGCTCATAACTTCTTAGTGTCGACCTCTTCGCGTCCTCGATACACACACTATCCATCTTCATCTATTTATTTTCTTCTTTTTTTTCTTACTTCTCTCTCGTCCAATTTCAACTCCTCTTCACGGGCTTCCCTTCATTTCCAATCGCCCAAAACCCAACACACCTACCATTTGGATCTTATCTTCTTTTTTTCTCCACTTCTTTCCGACGTATAACGGCCCATCAACCATCTTCATTCCTACTTCATTGTAAACACTTTCTCGAAGCAGCTACTTTTTTGGGTACATTTTACAAATTCGTGGAGTTATATCAATGTTTTGTTTTTTTTTGTTTTTCGGAAACGAAGTATAAATATTGTCCTGTTATGTATTGAAAAATTGTACGATCAAACGAACTTGCCTCAAGTGAAGTTCGATCGTGATTATGCTAGACGTCTTGTCCGAATAGATCAATAGGTAGTAACGCCAGTTGCTCGATCCACCACAGATTTTAAATTCATTCAAAATTCGCAGCTGCGGCCGCTGAGAGCAGCACTGCTCCTCAATAACGTCATTACATTTGAAAGTCGACAAATTGCATTTTGAATAGATCAAAAGGGCTGGGAATAAATAGGGGAAATAATAGGGTTTGATCTATTCGGACAAGACGTCTAGCATAATCACGATCGAACTTCACTTGAGGTAAGTTCGTTTCATCGTACAATTATGCCACGTCGTCTTGTCCTCTAGATCAATAGATAGTTGTTCAAAGTTTAATGCAATTTGTATGTAAGAGATTTCAATATTTACAATAATTAAACACTATCATGAATATTAGCAATTATTGTCTTATAATAAAATTTTACTCAAATAATTAATAATAGACCTAGCCACCCTTGTATTTTTAATGATAGGTCTATTATAAAATCGTGCAAACGCACTTGATTTCTCAGTCCAGCCTGCAGCTTTCGTAATAGATTCAATGTCTACACCTCGACGATACGCCGCCGAAGTAGCAGCATGTCTCGTACTATGTGAACCAAAAGTGTTTACATAAATACCACTTTCGACCATCACATTTTTAATCCACCTACTTATCGATTGTGTCGCTGCCACTCGATAAGGTTTTTTGTAAGTCAATAATAAAAAGTCTTCATTTTCAGTCCGTACTGTTTTCGAGCGTTCAATATAATGCTCCAAGACCGTTGCTACGCACAATCTCGGCTGTTTTTTTTTTTTTTAACTAGCAGACATAACAAAGGTTGATTTCTTCCTGGACCCGACGTTTTTATCCGATCTATTACCTTTACTTTAGTTCCTTCTGTATGTTTTTCTATGCAACTTATTTTAATCTTTGAAAGAGTTTGTACTCTTTGTGCTGTAACTAGTGCTAATAACATGACTAGCTTTTTAGTTAGAGCCTCAAGTGATAGTGTATGATTTAGCCAAAGTGTCTTTAGGTAATCTAATGCTGGATCAGGATCCCAAATTTCGTCATATTTCGATGACTGTGGACGCAAGTGAGCCACACCTTGAAAAAATCTCTTAATTATGGGCTGGTGCCCTATATCATCCAAAACTACCAGCGCCAATGCTGATCGATACGAATTTAACGTACCATAAGTTTTCACTTGATTTAAACAGTTTATTATAAATTCCAGAACACTTCCAACTGGAGCTTGAAATAGATTGATTTTCTTCTTTTGACAAAACTTCCACCATAGATTCAATGGTTTTCGATACTGATTAATAGTTCCTTCCGATAACGATGCCATCATTGCCGGTATAAAATTTTGAGGGACCCTGTCAAGTCAAACGCTTGCCCGATAACTTCCCAACAACCAAGGAAATCGAAGTTCGTAACGGATGATGCTTGCAATTATCAATTAACAAATCATCTTTTCGAGCGAAATAAATTGGTTCTGCCACAAGTAATTTGTAAAACAGAGGATACCACGATTGTATGGGCCAGAATGGTACCACCAATACTCCGATTGCCTTGTCAAAAATTATTTTTCGGATTGTTCTCAAAATGACTGAAAACGGTGGAAAAGCGTAAAAATATAGGCTATTCCACGATATAGTGAATGCATCAACCGCTCAAGCTTCCGGATCTCCATGCCAGGAAACAAACTTTTCACATTTCGTATTTATTTTTGATGCGCATAAGTCTATATAAAATTTTCCGAAGCTAAATTTTACTTCATCGTATGCCCAACTAGCTAACTCCCACTCGGTTTCGTTTTGCTTTGTTCTTGATTCTTCATCTGCGTCCTTATTATCCCGAGAACTAATATATGATGCGAAAATCCATATATTTCGATTTTCGCACCACTGCCAAATTTCCCTTGCTAAATTTGACAATTTTAGAACTTGAACGCTACCCATGCGGTTTATGTATGACAACGCAGTTGTGTTATCAATGAGAAGTAATATTTTTCACGTGGATTTATCTTTGGCAAAGCATTTTATTCCGTAAAACACTGCCTTTAGCTCGAGAATTGATATGTTCCTTACGCTCTTGTTTATCCCAAAACCCGTATGTCCGTTTTTCTTCACAGGTAACTCCTCAACCAGTTAAAGATGCATCACTGAAGATTGTCGTTTCAAAATGGTCTTCTCTTATTGGACTAACATACGTCATTATCTTATCTATCCACTATTTTAAGTCTGGATCTAATTTCTCCGAAATCTTCATATCTTTATTATAATTTTCATTTGCTCTTTTTAACGCTAAATTTTTTTTTCTTTCGAAATTTTTTGTGTACAAAGTCCCATATTTAACGGCACGACTAGCAGTTACTAAGACTCCATTAAATTCAGCAAATTTTCTGATTTTACAACGACTAATGTTTTGAAATTTCATAGCAAGCTGATATATGTCTTCTCTTATCTCGCGTCAATTTTAGACATAATTTTTCCGAATCGAAAAGAAAGCCGAGAAATTTGATTTCTTTCACGGGTTCAAGTTTGCTTTTATCCATATTTAATATTAGACCTGTTTTTTCAATCAACTTCCAGGTTTCCCATACATTTTTACGACACTCATGAGCTGACTGTCCAAATAAAAGGATATCATCCAGATAAAAGACTGATACAAATCCTTTCGATCTCAAATATTGGGCTATCGGTTTCATCAATTTGGTAAACACGAATGGCGCTGTGCATAGACCAAATGGGATACAATTAAATTCGTACCTTATTGTTGAAAGTGAATCTAAGAAATTTTCTATGAGATCTTTTCACAGGAATAAAAAAATACGAATCCTTGAGATCTAACGTTGCCACGAACACATCTTTACGCATTAATCGAATAACTGTCTTCTTATCCTCCATTTTTAAATGAGGCGCTGAAATAAACTTATTAAGTCCTTTTAAATTCAGAATAAAACGCATGTCGCCATTGGTCTTGGGGATTAAAAAATATGGCGAAATGAATTACTTTTCACAAAAGGATTACATCTAGAGATTGCGCCTTTTGTAAGCAGCTTACAAATCTCCCTTTCACAAGCAATCATTTCTCGTTTTGTTAATTTTTGTTGTCTATTTTCAACTAATGCATATGTCTATCGAAAGAAATAACATAACCTTTCACACATCGTAAAACAGAAGGGTCATTTTTCCCGATATCCACTTTGTTTTGTCAAATCCTTAGTGGATTTTTCCACAACTTTAGCGGCCTTAAGATTTTTAGAAAACTGTTCCCCGAATAACAACATGTCAATCGGACTCTCATCAGCGATATTCTTCACAATGGGATTTAATCCCGGAACAATGAACGATTTCCTTGTCTTGCACATATTATAATGCGAATCTGACAAAATCGTACCTGCATCGGTCAATCGTTCAATAAATTTTGCCGAGTGAATCTCCTGATCGGTACTATTTTCTGCTTTTAACACTTCAGTTAAGGCTGCGCCAATCGCGTTAATCCCAGCTCCCAGTTGATTCTGGTCGACATACTGATAACTGTCTTTTCTTATCGCCAGATGTAATAAGGCTGACTTTATTTCTGGGTTTTGTTTTGGTGCTTTTGTTAGAGAACAATTACCTATTGTTAGGTACTTTATCTGGAGTTCACGCTTTTGATCCTTTGGCAAACCGTCTTGTAATATTTTTCACCAACGTTTCGCTACTGCCAAATGAATATCAGAACCGGGTTGATCGTATTTAGACGGATCCTCTCCCAACAGCCCTAATATCGAATCATCGAGCTCTGGAGGTGATGTCTTTTCCTGGCCCTCGAACTGTTTTACCAACTCATCTGCATGGGGACTAGAACGTGACGGATCTCGCAGATAACGCTCACCGTCCTCTTTGTCTACCCTTTTGTACGCAATTTGTGGTTCACGCGTATTCTCCACCGACCTTCTTCGACTGGAGTGTGACGTATCTCGCAGATAACGCTCACCACTCTCCTCGTCAGAATTATAAGATGAGGATCTCCTTTGGTTCCTCAAAAACGAACGTTTACGACTAGAATGTGACGTTCGTCTGTATTTACCAGCGATACGCTCTCCATTTTCTTTGTCGTAATCACGTAAATCGTCTTTTCTTGATCGTCTACGCGATCTTGAACGCCCATCTCGGGGACACGATCGCCTATATTCCTCTTCCAGGCGTCGCATTTGTCTAGGAATGGATCCCCTCTGTATCTCTAAGGACTCCTTGAAAATTCTTCCGATGATGAACTTATCTTTTTCCCTTTTAAAATTACTCAAAACTTTTAATTTTCTAACA
The DNA here is from genome assembly GCA_963989365.1 of Rhimphoctona megacephalus. Taxonomy (NCBI): domain Eukaryota; kingdom Metazoa; phylum Arthropoda; class Insecta; order Hymenoptera; family Ichneumonidae; genus Rhimphoctona; species Rhimphoctona megacephalus. Next base: position 28,627,569 of record OZ022420.1, on the reverse strand, counting down.
CAAATTATTTTTACGACTGTCATGGATTGCACAAAACAACGTTATTGAGGAGCAGTGCTGCCCTCAGTGGCCGCAGCTGCGAATTTTGAATGAATTTAAAATCTGTGGTGGATCGAGCAACTGGCGTTACTACCTATTGATCTATTCGGACAAGACGTCGGGCATAATATTAAGTGTTTCATTTTATAATTTCAAGATATTCACGATTATGTTCTTTTTTGTTTTATTATTTATTTATTCTTTATTTGTTTTTTAGTACACGTTAATTGAAAACTCATGGAACATTTTTTTTCTCGTGTTATATAAAAAATCTCGACCGACGGCCATGGATACACGGTTGATGGGAGAAAAAATGGGATTAAAGGGGTGGGATGAGCTCGTAAAAATATGAAAGGGTTTACGCAGGAATATAAAAAAAAAATATATTATTTGGATTAAAATGAGTTATCACCAATAATTTCAAAAATGAGAAGCACCGCAAGTACCCTATGTGTGTTTAAGGTTCAAATTTAAAGGAACATCAGGTTATTTCTCTCCCTCCCTCTCTCTCTCTGCGATGAATCTTTTGCAACTCCACGATATATTTCACTCCCACTACAGCATTGTTGCTTTTTGTTTTATTGCCTCTTTTTATTTCTTTCGCAATTCCTTTTGTTTTTGTTTTCATGAACGCGAGGCGCCGTCCCGCTACGGGAGACGGGTCGCGCCACACTTCCTGCATACAGAATTAAAGACCCATTAACATTCTTAACTCCCGTAGGCACTTCGTGCACATGATGAGATTTCGGTTTACTCGTATTTACTCTCCTTTACGCTACGCGTGAAATTCTCACGGATTTTTAATAGCAATGAGTTGCTCATTAAAAATGATGAAACATCTACCAATTGATTTGATGTTTTTGTCGTTTTTTGTTAAAAAAAAAAAAAAAAAAAAACAACGTTTTGAACGTTTTATAATTTAAAAGTGCACCGATTAGAAGTAGTCAAGGTCAACGAAGGTCAAATCTACTAGGTCTATTGCAATTTTACATAAAAATATACGATTTTTCGAAATGTCAATGAAAAACAAAAGAGCATAGTCCAAAGTGAAAACTGATTTTCGATGAAAATGACTAATTGTTCGTTAAGGGTTTACATGTACTACATAAAAGTGCCAAAAATAGGGCCATTTACCAAATTTTTTCAAACCGATGTTTGCCCTATCAGCGATGTTAAGAGTGAGGATGAAGGGGAAGTTGACACAAGGGATCGGATCTGGTCCCGTCGAGTTGACACATGGGAGTCGACCGTAAACCGATACGGTAGTTTTCGATATCATCTTCGTTCCTGATTTTCAATTGGAGCTTTTGAGAAAAACGTGCCATACATTGCTATCAACCTGCTTTTATCAGTTGACCCGCCGAGTGAAGAGAGATTCCCGCAATGTCGATTGAGCAGAGTGAGAAGATCTGCAGTCTCCACAGAGATTGAGTGGAACGTTTTAAAAACTTCTAAAATTCACCACCCTGAGGCGCCAGTAAAAAAAAAAATTACTAAAAAGCTAAGCGAACTTGGCTCCCCCAATTTGACTTTTCAAATTTTTTCTATTTCTAATCGTCTGTGAATCGTTAGTGAGCTATTGTCAGAACAAATTATAAACGTTTGGAAATAACTTCCGAAAAGCGGAAACCGAATTTCGATCTGAAAATTAGCACACATTTTTATTCTAACATTATAAGACGTCTCCTAGGAGGATCTTTGGCGCATTCCAATAGTTTTCGAGAAATCGCATTTCAAAGTTATTTTTTTAGCTCGATGAGTATATTTTTATATATCGCTTGCTTCGCGCGACCGATGTCTCCACCTCTTCAGTACGATATTGTTTTTGTGTAAATAATATAATTGTAGCCAAGACTCAATTTAGTCGAAAATTTAAGAGCAAACTTCCTGTTTTTCAGAATTCAAGTTTATCCAAAGAAGCCCCTGAAACTGGAACACGCTGTATAAATTTTTGATCGTTTGTCCGATAAAATGCAAATTAACGAGGGTTCAGAAATAGCTGATGCAAAATTACGTTTACAATAGAAAAATCTGAGTCCCAGAGTCGCTGAAACCAGTTCAAAATACTGTGAAAAAAAAAGATTTTTCTTCATGCAAAATAGCCAGAAAAAATTGTATTTTCGTCATAAAATTTTTCATTCGATTTGTTGGTTGAAGAATGAGAACCCACCTACAAATTTTATTGTATCTCATGATTTTTTCCTCGCAGAGATATTCGAAATGAGTGGAATCAAAATTAAAGCGTAAAATTGAAAAAAAAAGAAGAAAATTAACCAAAGAAAATAGAACGTTTTCGATTCTTTTGTTGATTCTAGCGATTCAATACCCGAAACGAAATTTTCAGGGTAATTTGATAAAGAAAAATTAAATAATATGCCAAGAAATAGAAATTTAGTCTATTTTCTTTAGCGAATTTAATCGCTGTTTTCGTTGCAAAAGACAAATCATCCCAAGGACAATAATTGGAATCTACGATACAAATTTTATTTGGCAAAAGGGCTAATTTATTTATTTTCAAATTTTTTGTATTAATGAAAAAAGCCCCTTCTCGTGCGTATGAATTTTCAGCTATCGATCAAACAGTCCTCGGAGAGCATGAAATTTAAAAAAAGGAAAAAAAAACGAAGACAACTTTGACATGTCGCGAAGGAAAAAAATTTTGATTTTTCTGCCTTCATCACTGAACATTTTTTGTCTTCTTTTCCAATTTTCCCGAAGACATTCAGAGCAGAAATTTTTTTACGCCTTATGCTTTTTCCTTCCAAAGTATCTTTTTTTTCGCTCTCAATCTCAAGTATCTTCGGGCCTTCCAACGCTAATTTCAATAACGCGGTACAGTGGTATGTTGAAAAGTGTAATATTTTTTCAGCTAGTTTTAATGATAAATGAATATCCCGAAAGGAATTTTCGTTACGCGGAACAATATCGAAGATCGCGTCGTTGCAATTCAGTAACACTACTTTTTTTTTTAATCCGATTTTTTCCGCAGACTTGAGCTACAAAAATTGTTCAACCTTTTCAAGTTTTTTCGCGAATATACAGAATAAATCTGCAAAAAATTATGACAATTTTCAAGGCTAAAAAATTAACAAACAAAAAATTAATTTCGCTCTTTTGCAACGATGTAAATGTCAGTATTTTTTTTTTGCGTTAACGTTTTCCGCGACGACAATTGGGTCGTTATGATTATTTTTATTATTATTATTATTTTTTTTAAATATTATTATTATTAATTTAATCCTCGCACCCAGCTATCGTCTTTTTTGCCATGAATATATAATTTAATATTTATATATCGCCTAATTCCACCCTGTTGAAGTTTGCATCGATGAAATGCAACGATATTTCTGTCTTTAGAAAAATATTTTCCATAATTCTTGAACAGATTTCGGCTACGAAAATGTTTCGAAATTTTGATTGGATCTCTTCTATGAACCCTCCGATGAAACCAGCAATAAATATGCCGATGATTAAATAAATGAGAAAGTTGAAAAAAAATGATGAAAAAAAAAATAGAAAATTTTGTTGCATTCGCACGATGCAGAGAAAATTCGGTGATTATTTTCCTTGGCTTTGATTCGGAAAATTTGCGTTCGTATTTTACTGATTAAAAAAAAAACCTTAAAAAGGTTCGACGAACTTTTGTTCGTTGAATTTGGATAAAAATTTTGAAAAATATTTATTAAAAAAGAAATGTCGTTGCATTGGAAGAATACGAGTGTCAACATTATGCAAATTCCAATATGATGGGATTTTCGTCTTGCCATACCCCGCGCCTGCGCGCGTCAGGTTTCATTTTTCTTCTCTCTCTCTCTCTCTCTCTCTGCCTTTCTTTCTCTTTTTCCCTGTGATTTTTTTTTCTCCGATCAATTTCATTGTTTCGCCGGTTTTTCTTTATCCGCAAAATAGCTTGTAGCGTTTGGAAAACGTCTTGCGTCCGGAAAAATAGGGGATTCGAGTCTCCGAGGATTGAGACATTCGCGTATGGCTTGACCGAAGGCTCGTCTGACCCCCGGGTCAGCTGCGACCGCGGCCGCAGAACCGTCCGCTTCTTCAACGCTCGCCCCGAAAACACTTTCTCTTACGAGACGCTCCACCGAAGCCGATATTAACGACTGATTCGGTGTCGAATTCACCAACAAACAAGGCTTCAAGCGCTCCACCAATTTTCGACGTTTACTCGGCAAACCCTCCAAATAAGCGTCACTGAAACCAGTCATCCCTTCCCCTTGCAACTGCAATTGTCGTCTCTGTCGAATACCGTCACGCGCTATTATTGGCACCCATTCCTGTGTACAAAAAATTTAATAACAAATTGCAGATTAAAATCGAATGTCATTCAACACTGATTTACTAGCATTGGGTCATTTTGACCCAGGACAAGTCCATCATTTTCGAATAATGTTAAGGTAGATCGGTGAATTTGAGCCATCCAAAATGAAGGACTGACAATTTTTATAGTTACACATAAATACGAGATGAATTGATATTTGCAACTTGAACGCTATTTACCATCTAGTTTGGTAGTAATTAATTTGTAAAAATCGACTGTTTCCAGACATTTATCCCTACGAGCATAGAAAAATCGTATGCACGTCAAGACTTATTGAATTTTTACATTTGGTACTTCCAAGATTTCGTAATAAAAAATTGATCACTGTATTCCGCGAATATTCCTGAATATAAAAGTGCTTGGATTTTTGGACGTCACCGTTAAAAATCGACGGAAAAATAAAAAATTATTCGTTGTAAAATGATTGAGATTTCCACAGGAATGACACGGGAAAGAGCGCGAGAGCGCTTAGCAACTCTGTATTCAGCGTCTGCTAGAACATGCCTTCTGACGTGAAAGTTTGCCAATTTGACTGTGTTTTTCTTTCTTGTTCTTGAATGTTTTTACCGTATTTGATAAATGTCGATAGAATTAATGGTAATAGGTAAACTGGCAAAATCTCTGTCGTTGCGTAATTCCTTTGTGTAAATACTCTATTTAGGTTATAAACAAAATTGATAGTTTCGGCAGATGACAGTAGCGGCCATGACACGTTTTACAATCCACTACGCTCGTCAAATGTCAATTAGTAAACATTTTTTGAACAATAAAATCGTATAAAAATATCCATCCTCCGCTGTTTATATTTCGAAAATAATAAAATTATAATTTCCAAGACCATTTTGCATTTGCAAACTTTCGTCTATAATAGGTACTGCAAAGATCACGTAGCCGTCACCGATCTACCTTAACTCCCCTTTTTTTACGTCGACCTTCAACAAGCATGTCAAAAAATACCATTTTCTTTGTAAAGTTATAAGCACGCTAATTTGCCTTTGGTAACAACCGGGACTCAAATAAATGGAGTAATTTTGGGTCAAATATTCGAGTTCTTTTTTTGATACTTTTTACAAATTTGTTTAGATAATTTTTGTACCATATAATTTTGAATGGTATTGAAATACCGTTTTTTTTGTTGATAAATTCAATCATTTACCGGCAAAAGCTGTTCGTGGCCTGGAAAACTCGTTGGGACCTCTTCACCGTCGTCCACATCCAACGGATCATTTATTGCCCTGGTTCCACTTGCCTCCTCTGTTTCCATTGGCTGCAAAGAAAAGTGTAAATAGATTTAAAAAATGTGAATTGATCATTTTTTTTATTTTTGAATAATGTATTAAAGTTTACATGTAAACAAAAATTGCGAAAAATACGAGTTTCAGTTGACTGACTAGTCGCCTCTCGAATTAAAAAAATGAAATAAAATAAATAAGAAAGCAATGCCGAATTCAAATTCAATTTGTTATTGAAATATCACTGTAGGACTACTCACCTCGGGTTGTTCTGGCTGTGGTTGTATCACGTGTGTTCTCACGATACCGGCGATATCCTCGAAAATAGGCGTTTCCGGAGTTTCGTCGATCTGAGTATTTTCCGTTTCGAGTTCACCCTCGCGCGGTCGTGAATATTCACAGAACCACTGTGCCACGCTCTCAACGATCCAGTCTCGGAATTCTGGATGATGATTGCTCGATGCACGCGTCTGTTGTAATTTTTTTTCGAAATTTATTATTATTCTAATTGAAATTTTTGTCAATTGTTCTTTTTTCAATATGAACAAAAAAGTGAAAATTACTCACAGCGAATGTGCGAATAAATTGTTCCAATCCCGGCTGTTTCCGGTTCAGATTGCTACGGAATGCGTTGCATATTTTGCGTGCATGGCGTCGCACGATTTCCATCAGATTCGCGCCCCATTCTTCGTCCGCCACGCTGTCTGAACAATCGAAAAACAAAGCGAAAGAAATATTGAAAATTACCGTTTCCTTTTCATCCTTTTCACGATACATTTCTCTTGCACGATTTGCAGTTTTTTGTACACTGACCAACTCTTTAGGGCGCTATTTCATGGGAAGCAAGCAACAGCAGCATTTGCTGCTGATTTTTTTATATTACAGCAAATGATTTTTTTATATCTATATAAATATTATATTTATATATAGATATACAAAAATCATTAGACCGCTGCTGCTGCTGCTTGCTGCTCATGAAATAGCCCCCTTATCATATGAATACATTTTTTCCCCACTCATTGATTCTCTGAGATTGTAAATGCCCTAAATTCAAACAAAATTGAAACTTCATTTTCTTTCTTATTAGAGGGTTTTGAGCAGAGTAAAAGTCCGAATAACATCGGTATTTTTGAAATTTTTTTTTTAGCGAACAATGTTCCTGTGAGAAATAAAAGAAATTTTTTGAAATGTAAAAAAATCGTGAAAAGTTTCCAATTTCATTCAGATTGTGAAGCAGGCAATAAAAATCTGGCAAATAATGAAAGTAACGAAATGCATACACGTAGAGAATTAAAACTGAAAGATTACCATTTCAGTAATAAAAACGGGGGACAACCTTGAATTGTGCTCAGTAAAATCTCAAAAATTCAAGGTTGTCCCCCGTTTCTATTGCTGTAACGGTCATTTTTCAGTTTTAATTATCTACATGTAAAGAATGTTGTGTGTGTTTGTTGTAAAAACGATACATTGAAAATTGATATCTTTACCATTGTTTTCTACGTAAGTTGCAACCTCTCCCAATAATTCTTCAATAAGATTTGTCATAGTGACGTCTTGTGTCATCCATTGATTATCGTCCATAGGTGATGCATCATCGAAGCCCCAAGTGTTGCGGAAATATCGCCCAATCTCGGTTGACATTTGTAAGACGAAGTCGCTTGCACACAATTTTCCGGTGAACGTCATTAAACTCGTTAATTGAGGTCTGAGTCGACGCCAAGTATTCTCACGATTGAATTTTCCATTGTTTATCAAAGCGTACCATTCGCTCAGCTCAATTCTTGCCTACCACGAGAAAAACATTATTTTTCATTCTTAATATAAATACGAGATTTTAAATACTTTTTTTTAAATGAAGAAAAATGTCTAGAATGTTGAAAAATTCATGATTCATCATTTGCATTTGGCAAACACGATGTCAGGTGAAAACAAAAAATGGACAACGAAAAAATTGCTGCAAAAATTAAATACAAAATCTTTTTTCTCATCAATGATTAAACTTACACATGCTGTATAAAGTCGCCGTAATAATGAACCTTCGGGCAATATTTCTGGACACGTATTAATGCCTCGAGACAACAGCAATTCCTCGAGAGTAACGGCGTTTTCGGATTCCCTGAATATAAAAAAAAAATGAGAATTTAGTGTCAAAAATTATTTTTTGGGAAAATTCAGGGGGCTGCTTTTTAATTAAATACAAGATTTTTTTGCATAACGTTTTAACGTACTTTAACAAATGTTAAAAAATATCTTACAAATAATATACATGTAAGAAACAATTAAAACTCAAATTCTGCAGAAAATCTTGAAGAGCAAATTTACTCAGGGTCAAAAAATCTTGAAAAAATGTCGACAATTTTTCGAGCATTGAAAAAGTTGAGTTTTTCTTTTTCGTTTCGGTGTTATGAAATTCCAAAAACATGGGAATTCAATTCGAAAAAAAAAAAAAAACGTACGTTCCATCGGATCGTCGCAGCTTGGCTATTTGATCTTGTAAACGAACATTCGTCGCGGTTCTGCCCGGTGTAGCGTTAAAAGCGTTTCCCGCAAGTGTCGTTGAGCCTTCTGTAACGAAAATCATTGAATTTGATGAAATACCATTTGAAGTATTTCTTTGAAGATTGGATAATTCTGGAACATTTGAGAAAATATTCCGTAGATTTAAGAAATTATTGTGCGTTTTTTTGTTTTTCTACAAAGGCATTGTTTTGAATATCAGAAAATTATGAAAAGTTGTTGATGTTTTGCAATTGAAAAGTAAACAGAAGGTTTGGCCAAATTTTAAAAATAGAACCGCCGTAATTTTCCAATCGTCGATTTACCAGTGATGTGAAAAATTTCTACACGAAAACTGACAATTTGAATATTTTTAGAGAAACAAAGAAAATTGTGAACATATATAAATTTTACCCGGTTGGGGTGGAACGACTCCGTTCGGCGTTGAACTCTGGCTAGGCTGACTGGTTTGTTGAGGCGATGACGTAGCAGTGCTGTTGTTTGGCGTTGCACTCTGTTCTGCTCTACGAATGTGATGAGAATTGCACGGTAAAAGATAGTCGAAATTCATATGATGTCCCATACCAATACCCACGCCCAGAGGATGGGCGTGCGAATGAAAAACGTGAGGTCGGGATGTACTACGTGTCTGAGTCGATGTTGTTGGGTGCGTGTCAACGTTACTCCTAAAAAATTACAGTAAACAATAGAATAAAACAAATAAAAAAAAAAGAATAATATTTTTCAATAAAATTTCGAAAATTACGAAAATTCTTTATGATACAAAGAATGTTAAAAAAAATATGAAATTTTGACGCATTTAGATATCTGTGGAACGATAGAAAATTGCTGACATTATGAAAATCAGAAAATTATCTAATCTTTAAAATAATGATGATGATGATAATGATACAATGATAAAATTTCGAAAATTCTAAAATGTAATAATCAATTGAAGTACCTGGCCTGTGTACTTTGACCGGGATTCCGGGAAGCACGTCTGGCGGCACCTGCAATGACTCTTCGTCGTAAACAAGCGCCTGGGGATGAAGTGGTAGGCGTCGACGTTGGTGCAGAGCCGTTTGCTGCGGCAGCAGCGGCGTTTTCAGCACTTTGTGCCACATAACCGGCAACGGCGGTCATTAAATTTCGAATAAGACCGGGTGGTGGGGCAGGACCCCACGGAATTATTCCAGCTACTCCGCTTGCTCCAGCTGAAAAAAATATTCAAGACAAAAAATAAACCTTACAACGGGGTTGAATACGACCCCAATCTTATCTTTAGCATAAAATATTCCTCCTATCCGATAGAATAAGGTTTAATTATACACCATCCTCTTTATTATTAAAAAACGAAGATAATGGTATGATGAAGTTGCATTTTTTGAACATTGTATGGTGAAAAATCTATAAAACGAAAAGAATTTTCGAAAAAAAAATAAGTTTTTTTTACTAAAAAAATGTGGTTGATTTCAACCCCGTTGTCCAGATTTGAATTTGTCTCAGGAAGGAAGAGTTAAGCTTACGAGCATTGTTGTTGATGTTAATATTGTTGTTATTATTACTGCCGTTGTTTTGAGCCTGTTGAGTTGCAGTTCCACCAACCCCGTTAACGGTTATTCCTCCCCCGTTCTCCGAAGGCGCCATTTCCATTAACACTTCCATGTTGTTTGATAAATTGAATATTGCACCGATTGTCGAATTAACCTGCGGATGACTATGCGCTTGTTGTTGTTGCTGCTGCTGCTGCTGCTGTTGTTGCTGCTCCGACTGTTGTGCTGGAATCCAAGATATCGTTTCCGATGATTCACTTGACATGTCCGTTGACATTGGCGCGCTCGGTGGCGCACCTGCTGTCGAAGTTGGCGGTCTGTTTGCCGATTCGGTGTTGTTCTCCTCGCCATTTTCCCCGTGGCTTTCGTCGTTACGATCCAGGCTTATGTGAGCCTTCAAAAAAATAAGCATATCAAGAGACGCGGTAGCGGCTCGACGCCAAGTATTAAGAGAAATGTTTGCGCGAGCCCTGCCGCACTCTTATATGCACGAATATGAAGGTTTTCGGGCTTTCCTTTTTTTTTATACAATTCGAAATTATGTCGATTTTATATATAAAAAAAAAAATTTTTTTTTTGTAATAAAATGGTGTGCTTTGAAAGAAATAATTCAAAAACATAATTGAGCTTGAAATTATACGATTCGCATGAACTTTTTTTAACGTTTTTGACTCCTCACCTCAACTTGGATCGGTATCGCGCCCTGCAATATCGCCGAGTGTTGAATCAGCACAGGACGACAACGCAAATTTCTCGGTGGTTGTTGTCCCAGATCAACAAGTATATCGCTCAGAGCGTGATTAGCGTGAGCTAAATAGTGAAGACATTCGCTAACACTGTTGACTAAACTTTGATTTCGCTCGACAAGGTTGATTTGATTCTCGCCTGAACCAATATTTTCCGACGGTATTACGGGGTCGGTCAACATGAGCTGTCGATAAAGCAACAAGTAAGGACGGAGTCTGTCCTCTGTATCCATTAGTGTTCTCAGTATCGCTGCCATCATCATAGTCCTTAAAATAAAAAATTCAAAATATTTTATCGTAGAATTCATTTCACGTATTGAAATTTACATTTTATAGTCAAATTTACATTTTTCAATGAAATTAGAAAGAAAAATTATCTATGCACATGTTTTAGATTAAATTCAACATTTTTGGCAGAAAAAAGATTTGATAACAAGGTATGATGACAAAAGAAAATGTTACCAAATTAGTTACTGTCGAATTTCGGATTAAAGTTGAATAAATGAAAATGACATTGTACGTTCATGCACGGGAAATCTGGCAATTTTGCAGGCTCGTAACAGAATAGTATTATTTAGCAACAAACGCGTATTACGTCGTTTTATTAGATCGAGTTATCGGGAATTTTAGTGATTTTTGAGAAATTTACTACCGTTTCTCATAAAAACCGCCGACGTGCTCAAACTACTGAACGCATTCAGCTGGATTTGGTTTGGACACGCTCAGATTACTTGATAAAACTTGAGTTTTGCATTTACGACTTATATGAATAACATATTTTCGTTCTTTCCGAAAATTTTAAAAGTTTGAAAACAAACATTCAATTTTCAAAGGGCTATTGTTGAAAAAAAAATTGCTAATGCCACGAGACTGTAAAAAAATGATCCGGATGCAGCGAAACGACTTGCTCAAACAATTTAACGAAGCGAATTTTTCAACACTTATCGATAAAAATGTAAGATCCTGTGACCTACCGTGTGCTGTCTCCGGACGAGCGATTATTTTCCGATCGATCGGTACCTGCCGCGGTAGCCCTTTCTTGTTGCGGGGATTCTTGTTGTTGATCTTGCGAGGCCGATTGATTTTCATCGGTCGTCTCGGCGGCTGGTGCGGATGGCTCGGTTCCCGAAGTTCCACCGTTGCTCGCTAAACAAATAGTTACATAATCGTCAGAATCGATTTTATGAGATTATCCATTTTGTGTTAAACTGTGAATTCACCTCTCCTCTCGAAGTTCGGTGAACTCCTAACCGCTCGATAAAATCCAACGGCTATTTGATAAGCGGCATTTAATTCAGCCGAGGTCGCATGATCGGGTAAAAATAGATCGAGAAAATCCAAAACTATCTGCGGTATGTCGGAATTTCTATCATTGGCGGATGACGGTGATTCATCGTTTTCAGAAACACTGGAATCCGATGAACAAGATTCTGCTGCTACTGTTCCATCTGTACGATTCGCTTTCCTCGCTGGGTTAGTTTCATTCGCAGGGGTTCGAGCTGCAGCCGTTCCATTCTCGAGACGATCCAACACCTGATTTGCATGGTAGAGCATACGTCGCGCGGTTAGTGTTCGGGAATCGGTCAGCGTAACGCTCAGCTGTGGTAGTGGCGATTCTGAAAATTAAACCATCCATTATTTTGTACGAAAAGGAAAAGAAAAAAAAATCTTAGAGGCTATTAAGGGGGTCATTTTACAAACCATGCCCTTCCACAACTTCAGTTGGAATGGATATCGATCCGAGAAACATGGGGTTGCCATGAAATTGAGCTCTGGCCTGTCTAAACGTATGTCCTCGATTCTGGCCCTGATCATTTTGTCCTTGGCCTTGCCCATGCGACTGGCCACTGCCGTTTCCACGTTGGGCCGATTGAGGGGGTGCTCGATGAACAAGATGAATAACTTTTCCGTTGACATCTGATTAAATTGTATATTATTGTGATATTATTTGTGATACATCTATGAAGTGTACTATTGATAAGCAGGAAATGCAAATTAAATCCAATCATTGAATGCACCACAATTAATAACTCTTAAAATGATAACGAGTCAATTGATTGATTAACCATAGACCCTTAAAATCTATTTTTTCCAAACGTAAACTCTACGTCGCGATCGAAAACGACTATAATCTTCCTGTTGCCATAAAATATTTCTCGTATGCGATAATAACGTTTAATTATACACTGTTCTCTCCGTTTTTTGATAACGAAGAGAATGGTGTACGATAAAGTCACTTTTGGTCAACATTTAATGAGGAAAAATGTATAAAACGGAAAAAAATTTTGATGAAATGCAAAAAAGAAGTTTTTTACTGAAAAAATTGGGGTCGTTTTCGACCTCATTGTAGGGATCTAGAGTTAAAATTATGTAATCATTATATTATTTCATTTTCTAGAAATGATATAATTCAATTAGTAGCATATAAGAAAAGTATAAGTCGTGCGTAAGCATCGAACGGCAATTATTCCTAAATAATTTTCAATATACAATCTATAAACTACAACGCACTGCAAAAACTTACTCAAGTTACTTCAAATGAAATACCGTATCGCATCTAAATAAAAACTTCTTTGTATTCATAATTCATGCAGGACGGGTTGATTTAAGCTCAATATTCGATAATAGTTATTAACAAGTGCCAAAATTTACTCCAAGATTGTTGTTTTTTCTCAGAGAATGAAAGTAAGCGCTACAACACATTTGACTTTACATTCTATATACATATGGGACATTCCACGCCAAATCGGCCACTTTTGAAATTCGAATTTTTTATTGTTTTGATTTTTTTTTCTAATAGAGCTCATTGAAAGGGACTCGTCTGATTTTTTTTTCAAATTTTTATCTCAACACGTTGATCGGAAACGAATTTTTGAAAAATTTTTCGATTTTTTTCTTCATATATCAACTCTCTCAAAAATGCAGTAAACCGAATGAATGAGGGGGTCAAAATTTTAGTTTTAAAACGTACTTTCGTTTGAAAATATACAGAAAATGATCAAAACTTTACACGAATCAATTTTTTCAATTCTAAGCATGAAATGTTTTTTCCCACATAGTTAGTCCCCTTTGATTTCGTTGTTAATTTTTTATAAAAAACTATTATTTTTTTTTGAGGAATTTTAAGCCTAGTGTGATCGTTGAGAAATCGTCCGTTGTATATTTTTATAATCAAAATATAGATTTTTTTTACAATCAATTATCTATAACTCCCTGAAAAATCGAACAAAGCGAATCGTCTAGGGGGTTAACATTTTTGTTCTGAAATGTACTTTTGTTGAAAAATATGTGAAAAATTATTTCAAGTTTACATCACCTAGTTTTGCCAATTCTAAGATAAAATAACCTTTTTTTTAACTAATTAATTTATTTCTTTAATGTTTGTACGAAAGCATGATTCATTTAATGAATTTTCAGCTAAGTACGAACGTGAGAAAATGGCTAGTTCTATTTTTCAAATTCTTAATTTTATTAAAGATTTTTGTTGTTGATTAGACTAATATTTTCCCACGATCATATTAACCTTAAAATGCATTAAATGAACAATAGTTTCCTATATAAATTTAACAGCAAAATCAAAAGGGACTAACACCGCGGGAAAAAATATTTCTTGCTTATAATTAAAAAATTGATTTATGTAATCTTTAAATAATTGATGACATATTTTTAAATGAAAACACCTGTCAAAACGAAAAATTTGACCCCCTTATCCATTTGGTTTGTATGATTTTTCAGAGATTTGTACATGATGAATAGTAAAAAAAATCCACAATTTAATTATAAAAAATACAATGAACGATTTCCCCATCATCGAACTAGGCTTAAAAGTCATTAAAAAAATGATAGCCCTTGATAAAAATTCAAGAGCAGAATCGAAGGGGGCTAACACTATGGAAAGTAACATTTCTCACTTAGAATTTGAAAAATTTTGGTATGTAATATTTTGATGAATTCCTATACATATTCTCATACGAAAGTACATTTTAAAACTAAAATTTTGACCTCTCATTCATTCGCTTTACTGCATTTTTGAGAGAGTTATTGACGTTTGAAGAAAAAAATTGGAAAATTTTTGAAAAATTCGGATCCCATGAACGTGTTAAGATAATAATTTGAAAAAAATCAGATGAGTTCCTTCCAGTGAGCTCTATTAGAGAAAAAAAATGAACACAATAAAAAATGTAAATTTCAAAAGTGGCCGAATTGGCGGGGAATGCCTCATATATACATATCCATATGAATACATGTACGTACATCACCATTAAAGAACGATAGGAAAGGAAAGAAATAAAAAAGAGACAAAGTACATGGAGTAAGCAATAAATATCAATAATTTCAAAAAAATGTTCAATGTTTGCATAAAAATATTTAAAAAAAAAAATTTGATTGTTTTTCTAAGATACAAACATTGCCATCGTCATAACAATCCGGCCTTGAAAAAATGTAGAAAAGATTGAAACATCATTAATTCAATGAATTATTGAAGAAAAAAAACTGTTTCCATGTATCCCTTATGAAATATTAACGCAATTATTCCATGACTAACGTTTTATTGTAAAATCAATGACTAAGCTATTTTCTTCTCGATATTCTATAGAACATAGACCAATGAACTTGAAGCAGATTTGTCATAGAGAAAAAAAGGAGACTTGCCATAATCGCTGAGGTGTTTTTCATCCTGAAGAACTCTGCCGCAGTAAATGAGTCTCTGAGAATCAGCCGGAACGTTGACAGTTGCCGCAATGTGTTCTTTGAACTTGCGAATGGTAATCTGCTTTCGAATGTTATTTTTCGATTAAAAGAAGACAAAAAAACAAAAATTTTAGGAATTGCTTTGGGGAGTAACTATAGCAATGAAGAATTATTGATCTGATTACAGACTGCAGAAAGTCATTTCATGATACATCATCTTTCATGATGTATCAACGTTATTTCAACATTGATTAAAATTTCTTTCTTTTTTTACGCGCAATAATCGATACGATGTTGCGCGAGTTTCGTCGATGAAATTCCCAAAATGTGTAATAATTCTTCGTGTACATGATTCGCACAACCCTCGGAAATTATAGACGGAAAAATTGAAAAAAAAAGCTGAGCAAAAAGTAAGACTTAAATTAAAAAAAAAAAACAGGAAATAGATAAACTCACATCGTCGGCCAGGGAGAATGCGTGATTCTGTGAATCCAATGTCTTCACCGTGAGATCGATCATCCTCGATGATTTCTCGTTCTCGTTCGAGTCCGAAAAAAAAACCAAAATTCCTCAGGCACTTTCTTTGTTCACTTTTTTTCGTTACGAATAATCGGAGTTGTTTTTTTTTCTTAATTTTCAAGCGCCAATAAAGTTTTGCGCTTAATAATGCGCTACGAATTATAATGCGATCGCGAGTCGGTTAAAGAAAAAAATCTCCTGACATGGAACGACACGCACTGAAGTTCGTCCCGTTCGTCACTATGAAGGGTGACCACCAGCGGAACAACTTGGCGATTAGTAAATTATAGAGTTTTTAATGACCCAAGTGAACTTGGCTTCCTGCCCGATTTTGACTTTTCAAATGATTTCTAATTTTAATCGTCTGTCGGTTGTTAGTGAGTTATTGTTAGAATAAATTAAACGTTTGATAGATGAGTCTATCGTTGGAAAATGAAAAATAAATGAGCGTTACATTAACTTCTCCGATTTTATTTTAAATACTTTATGAGTGTTTATAGGTCAGTCGATGATGCGAAATCGTTTGTAAAGAACGAATATTACATTCAAAATATTTGTTAGATGTTTGTTTATGTAAAAAATAAGTAAAAACAAAATTTTGGTAAATTTTACCGTACCGGTTATATTACCCGTGAAAGTTACCGACAAACAATTGAATCATGAGGTTTGTTCGTGCTAGCTGCACTTTCTATTTTCGTGGGGAGTGTACACTTGCGCGCTCGTTTTACAAGGAGACGGCACGACCGTGGGGTCGGGGATTTGGTCGAATTTTTTTGTGGTGAAAGAGGACCCCTAGCACCTCATGTGGTTAACGTAGTAGGACGCACTACTCGGAAAATTCCGAGAAAAATCGATTCAAAGTTTCCTAGGCGCCTTATGAGTTTAAAATGTCAATTACTTGTCGAACCGCCGTCTAGTCTAGACGGTTAGGTTAGGGCTCGGGCATTTGCGCGGGAGGTTTCGCGTTCGATTCCTCCTTCGGATCTTATTTTTTTTTCTTTTTTTTTTTTTGTTACTCAACAATTATTAAAAGCGTTTCTCATCCCTACATTATTTTAAAAAATTTATTTTAGCTCAAGAACGTAAAGTTTTTCATTCACTGAAAAATATTTGTGCTCGTTGTTCTATTCGGTTTTATGGCCTTGTAAGGGTCTAAAGAATTTTGACCTGGGGTACCCTTAGGATTACAACGGACATCTGCGCATAGGACACTGTGCGCGAGTCTGTGAGAATTGAACAACAGTTCATTTTTCGATTTCGTCGTGAACAGACGTGCCTATTTCTTAAATTTCAAAGTTCTCTTACAATTCGAAGTTAAAAATGTCGACTGAAGAAGTTGCTGGCTCTTCTGGAATAGGAGAGGAAATTCCTGAAGGATCCATGTACAGTGATAAATCAAAATCACGATTGAAGGACGCAGTAGTTTATTATGAAGAGCTGTTGACGGAAAATAATTTAATTACATCGACACCTTCGGAAGAAATATCTCACGATGCTATGTTATTGGACGGAGAACTTCATAATAATACATTGGAACTTTTGAGTGAAAAAAATTCGTAATTGAAGAGGAATTAATTCACGCTCATGAGGATTGCTCTTTCACCACAAAAAAATTCGGCCAAATCCCCGAACCCACGGTCGTGCCGTCTCCTTTGAGTGTTAATATTTTTTACGTAAAGACGATTTTATTTTTTTGTGTGAAGTTGGCCCCCATTTTTTTCGTCTCCTGGAAAAATGAACTTAGGGCCGTTTTCTCCGATGCGGTTTAAACTCAGTTCAATTTTTTTTATATAGTTTTGACATAGCATGAACTGAGTTTAAACTCCGATTAACGTTGGAGAAAACGGGCGTTAGACGTCTCATTTTTTTTTTTACCGTTTGAGAATCGTTTGAGAGAGTTTGAGAGTCAAAGAAAATCGTTCGAGAGTTAATATTTTAATTGATATGAAATAATCTTTCAGTACGCGATTTACCCTAGGGCCCTTGCACTTCTGGTGTGCGCAGTGCATGTGCGCAGTGCACGTGAATCAGCTGTAGAGGTGCTGGCGCTGTCGTCGACAAACGATCGATCAACAAACCTATATCTTGATTACAGGTTATGTAGATGCATGAAGTGTTAGTGAATGCACCAGAATGCCGTTCTAACTTATGATTTGCGCGTGGACTGCAATTTGTAACATAATATTGTTTGGAAATACTTTTTTCCGAAGGTGGTAATTTTTTGAATACGGTAAATCCAATTAAAAAAAAATAACAATTTTAATTACGGAATTTATCAATTAAATTTAAAAGTAGCGTTTTTTTTCAAAATTTTAGACCTTATATATTTCAAAGGCGATTTTCGATAACTGAACAGTTGGTTCAAAAACAACAATTAATATTTTAAACAGTGAAAAAATAATGAATCGTCAAGTAATCATAATTTATTTCATTTTTATTAAATTGTAGTTAAATCGCAAATTCTGGTGCATTCACTGACACTCATGCATCTACATAACCTGTAATCAAGATATAGGTTTGTTGATCGATCGTTTGTTGACGACAGCACCAGCACCTCTACAGCTGATTTCACATGCACTGCGCACACCGGAAGTGCACGGGCCCTAGGGTAAATCGCGTACTGAAAGATTATTTCATATCAATTAAAATATTAACTCTCGAATGATTTTTTTGACTCTCAAACTCTCTAAAACGATTCTCAAACGATAAAAAAAAATGAAACGTCCAAGTCCATTTTTGGAGGATATAAAAAAAATGGGGGCCAACTTCACACAAAAAAAATAAAATCGTTTTTACTTAAAAAATATTAATTCTCAAATAATTTTTCTTATCACTCAAACCCTCTCTAACGTTTAACGATTTGCATAAACGAAAGTTTTGAAAAATGAAGTGGGGGGGCTAACTTCACGGAGGTTGTTTATGCCTTATGCCGCGCACGCAACACCATTCAGCAACCTTCAACTCTTTCGCATGAAGCTGGACAAGAATCATATTGACATCCAATGGGATCATCGCTACGCCTCGCCGTAGCGAACGTTTCGTTACGCGGTGCTGACATCACCGGAGTTCTTCCTCTCTCTTTCGACTTGAGCGAAGAAGAGACGAGCAGACGAGAACGACGAGTCAGTCATCATTTCTTTTTCGTTTTCTGAAAGAGTCGGCACGTGCTCCATTTTTCTCATATCCCTTTTCTTATAATATAATCTTCGCATTTAAATAAAGATATATATACTTTTTATTATCTTTCATAATCACGTCTTTTTTATAATTATTTGGGACCCCAACCCCCACAGAAGTGTAGCTGGACTTTCTTACACTTTTTCTACACTTTTTACACTCGGTTTGAACCATGGTCTTACATACAGGTCTACATACGTAAACGACGGTAGTGGGGGAAGGTTCGCTTAGCGTCCACTTTTTCCAGCTTCAATTTTCGATCGCATGGTGCGTATTGTAAAGGGGACGTGCTCGAAGGAAACAGCAATTATTCTGTGTTCTGTTTTGCACACAGCGCATGAGCTTTAAACTGTAATTTTTTGGTACACATATTCTTATTTCTTTTTCATCATAACTGTTCAAATCACGGAAATAAAATTAAAAAAGCAGGCATTTGCATGCTGAAACGAATAAATTAATACATACATGCTCGAAAATATAACCAAAAATATTAATACTTACACATAAAACAATAATATTATTATTATTAATTATTGTTATTATTATAATTATAATTAATAATAATAATATTTATGTATGTACTTATACATAAAACAATAATAAATAATATTATAAATATTTGGTTTAAGTTAGCCTCATAACATCCCCCAACCACAGCGCCACATAGTGGCAGCGGTGAGAAAAAAAAGTTCGTACACTAAGCGGTTCCCTTGCCGCCTATCAAATTCGACCGTCATTTCAAGGCCTGTACGTAAGACCGTAATCACGGATCAAGGTCCGTGAATTGGTAGCATTGGATCAGTAAGGTCTTCTCAGAGGCGGCCATTTTGGGTCCACGGAGAAGTTGTATTAGTCATATCGGTGTATCGTTGTGTGTTTGTGTTCGTAACCGTCAATGAAGCATAGATATACTGGCATGAGTATTTCCGCCATTTTGGATCCGCGTATAGAAAAAATGTATGAGAAGACCTTACTAATGCAATGCTACCAATCTACGGACCTTGATCACGGGTCACCTCCCCCCCCCCCCCCTCCTACCTGCGTTGCAAAACCTGTATGTAAGACCGTGGCCCAACCAACACGAATAAAGAAAGAAAGAAAGTCCCCGGATAGCTAAATGTTCGTACGGTACTTGTATGGTCACAGTACGCTGTACAGTGCGTACTAGTACAGTCAGAATACGCTGTACAGTGCGTACTAGTACCGTATCTACCAAGTACATGCGTACGATAAGCGTACGAAACTGGTACAGCGTATTGGTATACCATACTGCCACGGTATACTACCACTGTGTGCTTAAGGAAGGAACGCAACTACCCACCTAGTCATAAAAAAATTTGACCTAAGTAGTACTTAATTTGGCAACGTCGCTTTCGGTTGATATGTGTGCGCGTGTATATGCGTGTTCAAAGCATTGCATATGCCGTTGACAGCTCATCAGCTGTGTCAGTGAATTTTCGTTTAATTTAATCGCGAGTTCGTTATGCCAAAAGAAAAAAAGCTGAGATTTTATTGGAAAGGTAAAATAGTTACCGAAAAGGTGTACCGGGCTAGAATTAATCAGCATGAAGCAGGCAGAAACGTTCGGAGCACATCATTGCGTGATAACAAAAAGATTTCAAGTGTATATGTATCTCAATTATTTGAAAAGTAATTGAGACTATGTTAATATTACGAATATTATTTGAGTTAAAAAATATTCTACGTATATGTAAGATAATACGTATGAAAAATAAAATTGTTTTTGAATATGTAATTTATTTATTTATTCTATTGATATTAAATATAATATGTCATGTAAACAAAAAACACAAAATTATAACAATATGTAGCAGTCAGCCGGCACGAACTTTTACATACGTTGAAATTTCAAAATGCGCGCTCATAACCTCGAATATGCGACGTTGCAGCACTTCGAGCAAAGGTCCGAAAATTTGCTATGAGTACTTTTTATGGTTCTTATTATTCCTGTCATAAGTCACCTTTCAATATTTTTAAGCCAGATAAATGATTCTAAGTATTTCATCTCTCTGCTGTTTAAATTTCGTCTTGATCTATCCATCAATTACGAAGATATGAAGAATAATGTAGCGCTAACTCCGTGATTTCTCATAAGAGACCATGTTGAATTGGCTTGCAAAGAGATAAACAAAATTATAAATATCTCGTGTAAAAACCCACCTCGGACCTTAAAAATTTGTATGAGTTTCTTTTATATTATAATCGAACATTCTGGCAAGTTTGGTATTTGTCTGTCCATCAATTCTATTTCCTGCGTTACTTCCTTAAGAAAGGAACGCTATTTAGAAGGGCAAAAATTAGCTGCATTTCAAGATTCTTTTTTTTAAGGATATCGTAGCGGTTCCGTGTAGTCAATTGACCTATTATGGTATATATAAAATATTTTTTTCTATACATTCGTAATAAAACGACAGCAATCCTGATAAATGAGATAATATTTTAAGAAATTACATGTTTTTAATCACTCAATCGAGCTACTCGTCGTCAGCTGTTAATAGTCGATGAATTTTTCAAGCGAAGTCCGGCAGCGCCGTACACTCGCACTGTAAACATAAACCTTCTTAACCTCTTTTGATATAGCGGAACAGTTCTCGTTTATCAATAAGTTTGTGTTCGAGATAACTTAAAATATTGTGACCTTGGTAAAAAAATTCATTTGCACACCCAGGACCGCACATTTGGTGCCTTCTATAATATTTCTGTTTCAGCGTAGCCTCTAATATAGGTTATATTACCGTTGTCACGAATGTGTAACGTGGTCGGCTCACTGTAAGAATTTTTCAGCGCGAACCGGTCGAACGACTAATCAAGTTTATTCAGGTTTTTCCAAATTTAACTCAAAATTTTGCAAAAACTAATTCGGTAACGCGTTTTTTCTATGTTACGATATCAATCTCTGATGATTGATTTATAACTGAGAATGAAAACTTTATGGCTATGTAATAATTAAATATATGTAATATACGATCAGAATAAAATTCGAAGAGTTACGTCATAAGACACCGGGTTGAAGTTACAAATTTTGGAATTTAATTTCTCACTTGAATTATCGGTAAAGTGTTCCCAATTTTTTTCTGAAGAAAATAGTGAGTTCAATCAACAACATGTTTCAAATCTGATATCTTGTCTAATACTCGACCTTTCGCTACGACCTCCTCAATGAAAAGGATTATTTGGTTTGATTACAACTTTATCCACTTTTTATTTGACATTTTGACTGTTCAAAAATATTATAATTTTTTTATTTTTATATTCAAATTGGCGAGTGTACATCTCAGTATTCTTGGAGGGTCGCATCGGGAATTGGCAAACTGTTAGTACTCTAGTTTTGGCTGTAATTGTCTGAAACAGAAATACCAAGTATCATTTTAAAGTTAACATGCATACGCTGTTGGTATATCTAAAAAAAATTTAATGTATGAAGGATTCGCAAAATGGCGACTTAAGAAAGTCAATTTTGGGTTTTTTGATGACATTTTCACTATATTTTGCAAAAAAAACTTTATTTTCTTATTCGAACTTCATAAGTTTTTTAGGTTCATCGATAAACTGATAGTATATGGAAGATGTGTGCGAAATTTCATCAAAATCGGATGAATAGGTTTTGAGAAATCATACTAGCAGTTTGGAAAAATGCACTTTTGAGAAAAACGCGTTTAAAGTTTCAACAACTCTAACGGATCAATGAGTCCCTGAAATAAGTCCCAAAAAAGTCTCATTTAGGACTCGGGCTTAAGTCGACAAAAGTGACCCCAAATGAAGTTCCAAATGGGATTTTTTTTCCTCGCTCGGTGTGAACCGGACGTGACATCATGAATCCCCAACGGGGACTCCGAGCCCCAATTTGGGACTTTTTCGAGCGAGGCAACCGAAATAAGTGATTCACTATGTGTATATACCTATTTGTATTCTGTACGAGACTGTCTTTCCAGACGGTCACAGAGTGTTACGCAGCTCCAATATATGCAAACCCGGCCACGCTGTGGCCGGAGCGAGAAGCAAAGAAAAAGTTCCAAATTGGGACTCGGAGTTTCAAATAGGGACTTTTATTTGAGATTTCACTCTTAAGGGTATGGGTCAGTCGGTATCTTGCCACCGTGAGTGCGAGAGAGATAGCTGCAAATTTCGAAAGTGAAATTCTTCGA
The DNA here is from genome assembly GCA_963989365.1 of Rhimphoctona megacephalus. Lineage (NCBI taxonomy): Eukaryota > Metazoa > Arthropoda > Insecta > Hymenoptera > Ichneumonidae > Rhimphoctona > Rhimphoctona megacephalus. The sequence goes on along the minus strand of OZ022420.1, from coordinate 28,604,616 downwards.
CACGGTTTGACCGATTAAAAAAAGGCCCTGTCGGCCCATTTTTGCCATCGTCCTGCGTAGGCTGACTGAGCTTTTTTGTAATCGGTCAAACCGTATCGAAGAATTTTAACTTCGAAAATTCAAGGTGAGGTTAGGTGACTGATTTATCCTCTTAAAAACGTCCCCATTTGGGACTCCGAGTCCCAGTTTGGGACTCATGACGTCACGTCCGATTCACTTTTAGTGAATCGGACGTTTCATAGTTTTTGCAGTGAATTTTTGTAGTACGTACGTGTAGGAACGTGTATTCGTGCGCTTTACTATATAATTTTTGTTTCATTCATTCAGCATAATATAATACTAATTTCTTGACATTTTTAGGCCTTTCTTCGGAAGCCCTTGAAGCGACGAAACCCTTTATCGGGCACCGTTAAACGGGCACATAATTTCCTGTGGAAATTTGTAAATCATTCGCTGTACTTGGCTTGATGAAAATGATTTCATTTCTTTTTGGAAATAAAGGACAACATTATTTATTTATTAGTTTTTTTCCGAGGTGAATTAACTTCTTGTACGTAAAAAAAAAGAAATAAAAGTCGTGAATAAAAGCATAGTTTTTATTTTAACGTGATAATAACAGTATAGAGTAGTCATTTTATAAATAAAGTCGCGACTTTTTAATACTTGGCGTTCTTTTTTTATTTTTTAAAAGGTTTTTCTAGGTTCTCAAAAGGTTGAGCTATCATTTTATGGGGGAAAAAAGCAGTGTGTGCCTCACTCACATAAGCGCACGGTTGAAATGAAATTTCTATAGTAGACGTTGTCGACTATCCTTTATTCTATTGAGAGTAAGCTAGAATGTTCGGGGACTTCCCCGAGAATCGTCGGTAAAGAATGTTCGAGGCATTTCACTTTTGTAACCGTTTGTAAGCCAGAATGTTCAGGGGCTTTCCCGAGAATCGTCGATAAAGAAGGTTTGAGACTGGTTTCTAGCCTTCAAGCTGACGTCCGCTATTTTGCATTTCTCCTATTCTCATTTCTTTCTCACCCTCCCCCCCCCCCCCTTCCAGCTTCTTTTTTCTCTCGCTCTCTCTCTCTCACACGCTACTAGCCAGGATGACTTGCACGCATGCGCCACTCATATCTCTCCCTTTCGCCTTTTACTCTTTCCCCTCCCCAAAGCGTTTCACTTTGATTTCTACTAAAAAATTTGAACTCAACCGTTAAAAATCGATTATTTGAAGCTGGTAAATAGTGTTCCCCCCTACGATAACTTGACGTATGGTCATGGCAGTACGTAATATTGGTACGGTAATGGTAGATTGTACTGTAGTAACACGTATTGTTACCGTAAGAGTAAAACGTACATTGGTACTTCCTCACATCACGGTATAGTTGTACCGTGGCAGTAAGTTGTACCGAATCGTACGGCTGGCTACCTGGGTATCAGATAAAATTTACCAAGAGCTGGCAAAACCGGGCCTTAGAATTACGATTTATACTTGGTCAGAATACTATTTGCACATAGAAACAATATCGTACTGGAGAGGTGGAGATATCGGTCGCGCGAGGTAAGCGCTATATAAACATGTATACTGACCAAGCAAAAAAAAATAACTTGAAAACTCGATTTCTCGAAAACTATTGGAATACGCCAAAAATACTTCTAGGGGACATGTTATAATATTAAAATAAAGGCGTATGCCAATTTTCAGATCGAAATACGGTTTCCACTTTTCGGAAGTTTATCTCTCATCAGGTTAGAGTGCGATCAAAAAACATTGCTAGTATTTTCGACTTGGATTTCGGTCATGAACTAGAATTTACAAGAATGACAATTTGTGGTGGGACACCCCGTATACACATATTAACGTTATTAGCTGCGAATTGAAAAACTGTTTTGTATTCTCTCTACAAAAAAATGGAGCCTTTCAAAACAGGCGCGAAAGGAAGGATGGCGGAGGGGGGGGGGGTGAGGGGGCGGGGAGAAGGTGGATGAAGGGAAAAAAGAATCGAGAACAAAAACGTGACTAATTGCTCGAGAAAGCTGGAAATTTATGAGCTCGTGTTTCTTTCCCGATTACGAAGAGGGCGAAAGAACGAGAGAAGAGAAAAAAACGATTTATTTGAACTCGCTAATAGGCGAACTCGTTAATTCTCAACCACGCTAAACTTTTGAATATCGAGGGCGATATACTCGAACTTTTATTTCTTATTTTTCATTCATGCGCTCCCTTTCGCCACTGAATCTCGCAAATTGCTGCTCGTTCTTGCCAACTCGGTTATACCATTCAATATTTTTTCACGCTTATTCGTTCGCTCGAATTTCATTTCTGTTTGGTCTCGGCAATTCTGTTTTAATGCCCAACACCGAATCGTAAAATTTCGATCGCTTCGAGTCGATTATAACTGTCGTTGAGGCTTTTTATTGCTAATTTCTATTTTGAGGAGTTTGTTGACAAGGTGGCCCCCAAATGGAATGGGAAAATGGCTGATTGCTTAACTAAATGGCGGCAGTTTTCGAAAATAAAGCCGTTTTTTTAGATCATTTCGGAAGAAATGAATTTCATGAGACTTCCTGAACGCTTAAGGCTTAAGGCTTAATTTGCGTGAATGCGAGAGAAGACAGCTTGAAAGCAAATTCACATTTTTCTCGGAGATGCTTGATATTTCGAGAAAAAGAAAAGTTTCACCTTTTCACCTTATTCTCTGATGAAAAGAGACTAACGTGTTGGTAATTTTTATTTTTGTCGAAAACTCAACAGTGTTGGAGATAAATGTACAGTAGGATTTTTAGCAACCGAACGACTGCTAGATCGCCTTAAGTGATTTTATTCGAAATTTCTTGTGCCTCAATTTCCGGAATCAAGTTGCCATTTCTTTATATTCACGGGCGCGAAAAATTTTTCTACTTTTTCCTGAACTTCCGGCGACCACTTCTCCACTTCCGATATCGATAAACCACGATACATATTTTGCATACATACCAGCAGATATTGGATAAAATAAGGATCTACTAAGCCAACAGTCGATGCTCTAATCAATGCACAAAAATTTGAGTTTTCATGATTAAAAATCAAAATGTCAAAAGGGCCGAAAATTAATAACATTTTTTTTCTTATTACGAGTTTCTTTTTCGCTTCAGTCTCAAAACATTTTAAAACTTTTCTAAGTAAACATTTTCAGAGGTTTTGTTACCGACCGAGCAGATTTCCGATATTTCAGTTTAAAGCTCCGCCGGTGCGTGCCGCTCCTTACATGTTTGCTGGCCAAACTGAACAACGTTGTTTGGCTTTTTTATTGTCAAGTTTTTCATTGCACAGTTTCAAGAATTCTATTCCATTTTTCGAAGCTTCGTAACCAAGCCAACGTAAACGAAGACGACCCGATGAACTTTGTATTCAATTCACGTTAAAAATGTCTTGGAAGTATTTTTTTACAACTAATTTCTGAAAATAATAATTGAAACCATCAAACAAAACACATTTCAAATGAAAATCCACAAAAAGTCTTAATTTTACACAACCGAGATGTCGCACTTGCCTCGAAAATTATTTTGGCCAGTTCGATATCGAGGCATAGAGGTACTCGTCAGAGAAGAAAGAGCACAAGCTCATAGCAAAAGGGGAAACAAGGTAAAGGAAAAAAAGCAAAAAAAACGGAAATGCGACTATGGGGTATTAATTGGCCGGACGTCAAGGAGCGGTTGGGAAAAACGAGGAACGGTCAGAGGGGAATAAAATTGGGGATGGTGATAATACCGGGTTGGTTGCTCCCTGAACCAACGAGGGAACAACTTGCGCGAGAAGAGACTAGATGGCGCGGTTATAAGAAGTGAGGAGCAGGGGAGGGGGAAGGGTGAAGAAAGAGAGACTGCGAAGTTCGTGGCACGGAAACGTTCGTTTTGTGCATGATCTTTTTTTGTGGCTCGAATATATGTGTGTGTATATATATATATATACACACACACGTTTTTTGTCTCTGTTTTTCTGGAAGAGAATTATCTATCGTACTCCGTCGGTTGCCGCGACCCGAAGAGTCTTGTCGGGCCTCCTACCGCGGTCGTTTCGCTCCGCGTTCCGCGCCAGGGGCGCGCAACGAAGAGACCTATATAGATATATATGTATACTAGGTATTTGTACGTATATATCTATATTTCTGTACATAAAGCATAATAAAGGTCGAGCTTGAGTCCGCGCGGACCGAACGTCGAGTAGTCGTTTCTCTTTTGTCTCGCGTTCCTTGTGGCCTGATTGGCTCTGGCGTAGCTTGAAAATCTCAACTATTGGACTTTTTCAATGTTCACGTACGCCCTCTATAGTGACGCGTAGGCGTGACTCAAATTTTTACAGGCTCGTGTTGGTCGACATGGGAAATGCAGCTTTCTCATAGGCTCTTTCTTTTTTTCTTTCTCGTTGTGTTTTTCAACACACGGCTGAAGATCTTCGAGGCTATAACTTTATAATACGTGGTTCAACGGAGAGTCCGCGCGGACTAGTTCGATCAAAAAGACAGAGAGGGGAAAGAGCGAGAAGGGGAGAGGGAAAAAGGGAGAGAGAGAGAAGAAAGAGCTCGAGGTTAAGATGCCTCGGCTATCAAGTAGAACCTTCGGGCAAGCAGGGGCGGTTATGGGTGGTTACGAACCAACGCGGGAGGGATATATTCGTGAAGGGTGCGAGAAGCACGAGTGCTGTGACGGTAGAAAGAGAAAGAGAGAGAGAGAGAGAGAGAGAGAGAGAGAGAGAGAGAGAGAGAGAAATATAAATAAAGTGAGAGAGGGAGAACAAAACTTGAAAAAGAACGAGCGAGAAAGAAAATAAGAGGAAAACATAAAGAGAAGGAAAGAAAATAAGAGCGTAACATAAAAAGAGAGCGTGAGAGAGAGAGAGAGAGAGAGAGAGAGAGAGAGAAGAAAAGGAGCAGTGAAACGAAACAAGAATAGTAGGACGAAGCAAAGCGAGAGAAGGCGAAGGCGGCCATATTTAGAGAAGGAAATCAGTGAAGAGCATTCGCGTTTCGAAGCTTCGTTCCATCGAATATCCCCCTATCCCTTCCGCCCTCCCCCTCACTACTCCGCAACTCTCACCAGGGACCTTCTCCTTCTTCCATTCCTATCTCATCGCCTGTTTTTGTGTATTTATTTAACGTACAGGGAGGTTCAGAAATTGAACTAGCCATGTTCCGAGAAGCGCTTACACGAAAGAAAAAAAACACAACGATCAGCTTCACTAAAGAGGTTATGTTACTCAAATTATTCGAAAACTTTTCTTCTCAAATTTCTTCACCATTATCATACTCGGAAAATAGAGATTCAACTTGTGTTCTGAAATTCTGAAAAATTGACAAATTTTCTGTACAAAGAGTTTTAATTAATGATATTAAAATTCTAAATAAAATTATTATTTTCGAAACCGAATAACCGCGAATAAAGCGAATAATCGATCATTTTTTTGTAATAAGCATTCTCCAAAATTACAAGATTTTTTGTGTTTCATAAGTTTGACGCAATATAAACATTCAATTTTGAGACGATGAAATTTTTTTTACATTTCGGTTATACAATGAAGAATATCGATTGAAATAAATTTCACATGCGAAAAGATTCCAATTTTGAAATCCTTCAAAAAACGTTCGAAGATTTCTAACATCAAATACTAAAAACATAAACGTACCCAAAAAAATTCAATTTTAAAATCCCAAAAAAGTGTTCGAAGATTTTTATACACCGAAAAAAAAAGTTTATAAAACAAGTCGATTTTAGAACCCCGAAAAAAGTTTCCAAAATTTTTAACGCTGCGAATGAAAAAAATTACAATAAAGGTTGTAGATAAATATTCGATACAAACTAATCGTTTGATTTTAGTAACATAAAACTACCGGAAATCACATTAATTAAAAAAAAAAAGGAAAAACAAGAAGAAAAATGAAAATAGGCGTGAGGAATGGTAACAAACATGAGAAAAAAGTATCGGCGGTGTCCAACACGTTGAAAGCAGGGAGCACGAGAAAGAAAAACGAAAAAAAAAAAGATTTCTCAACGCATATAGCTATTAGTAATTTCGATATGGAACTCTCGAGACTCTTTAGCCGGGATGGTGTATGGATGGCGTGTGCTAGGAGTATTTTTCGCTCTCGTCTGATGCTCGAAAGGGCGCATATCTATGGCATATACGAGGATTCAGAATTTAACGAGGGGTTATGTTGGAACTTGGAAATTTTCGTATTGAGCCAACCTCGAACGTCGAAACGTTTTTTCTCTGCTTGTTTTTCTTCCATTTTTCATCCCTTCCACGTTGTTTTTTTCTTCGATTTTTTACTCTCTTTCAAGAAGCTATATCGCACGCTTGGAGTGTATACAGAATTAATGAATGTGTTGCATATAGCGCTCGTCGTAGTCTAGAAGGGATTTCTTTTCACGTTTTTCTCGCTTCTGCAAAGGTTTTTTTTTATTATTTATTCGTTTTATTTTTATACATATATGTATACGTAAAAGTGCAGTAACGAAAAAATCGAAGTGTTTCATCTTGTGATATCAGCTTACGTTAAAGTGTAGGATTCTATATATGTATATATATATGAAAGTCCGGTTAGCAATACCTTCAGAAGCTTGGATTAATCTTATAATCCTCAAACTTATATCATGTTCAATTTTATGACATCTCCAGCGAGTCTGCGATACTACAAGATATTTACAGCTGTGTTAAATCAATGCTTACAATATTCATTCTCGCGAGAATTCTCTTATATGTATATATATATATATATATATATATTTATATATATAAATATAAAATCGTGTTTGTATGTCCGATCCGTCTTGCTTGATTTCTCGCTTCTCGAGCTGAGTACCCGACAACGACACTGTACGACACATTTTTTCGCAACGCGGTGGAACATGTATACCTATGTGTATAGAGTGAGTCAAAAGTTGTTCTCGAGATTAGGAGGATTAATAGATTTCGAAATTCTGAAGAGAAAAGTTCTTAGGGATTTTTGTCTACGAGTAACGGTTTATGAGATATCAATTGATACGTGATGGTCAATGGTGCGCGGGAGGGGAGAGCGTAGAGCGGGGATAGCGTCCCTAGCCGCGGATCGGATTGGCTGGCGCCAATTAATTAATTTCTCAGGAACGGTGCGTTGTAGAGATAAATGCTTAAGGACTATTTTCCTCGGAATTGTGCGATCTAGCGATCCCTTCAGTTGGGAAACGATTTTTGGGACAGCTTGTACACCTACTTCGAGATACTTTGTTAGTATAATCGTGAATCGCCGCTTTTCTGAGCGACAAAACCGGATTCTCCTGACGCGACATGTTCCTCAATGGATTTCGCACAGGGATTTCATAGCTACGTGAGTTAATATATAATTCGTACGGAAATACCCAAAAATTAGGCACAACTCGTTAAATAGCATCATTTTGTACAGAAAAAAAGAAACAGGCTCGAGAAATAACGAAGTTAATTATGAATAACGCCGATTCGATTTGAGTATCCATAAATCACGGAGCGAAAAAAGAAGGACTTAAAAAAAAGATGCCGAGAAGATTTCACATCGTGTTTTCGTCTTCTCCTCCTCGATCCTCGTCGATTTCGGGCAAAAAATTCTGGATGCCAGAACGTGATCGGAAATAATTCTACTCTATAATGCTAAATTGAAAAGAAAAAAAATGTTAATTATTCGACGATTTTCCGAGGTTTTCGTGTATGGAAAAAAAAATCATGATGCTAATTTAAGATTTCTCATTAAAAAATTAGCTGCATCTCGAATGTTACTGATGAATTTTTGATTATTTATAAATTATATATTGATATAAGTCAAGTATATATAACGCGAGGGTTGGAGTTTTATTTTTCCCGATCGAACAAAAATTACGAATCGCTTGAACTTGTATTAAAAGTGTTGTAGCTATTGTAGCTTCTGTATAGAAATAAAAAGAGGGGAAAAAAAGAGAGCGAGAGAGGAGGTAAATAGAGAGCTATCATTCGAGTTTGTGCACGGCTCGTAGCTCTCACTAGCACCGATTGATGGTCGTGCCAATTGGCAGTCGAGCACTTGGCAAGAATGATGCAATTAACCAATAAATGCGTTTTGCAACGAGAGAGAAATATACGCTTGTTACGAAGCTGACCGACAGAGAACGGTGGAAAGAGAGAGAGAGAGAGAGAGAGAGAGAGAGAGAGAGAGAGAGAGAGAGAGAGAGATTCGTGAATCCTAACTAAAGGCGCATGCAGCGAATTCCACACACTAAATACCGATACCACACACATATATATACAAATTTATTTCTGATGCACGTATAACATTTATTAAAATAACACACTATTAAATTATATAAAATATGTAACTTATCCATACAAACAAATTCATTTATCATTCAACAAATTGTCGCCATTTTTATTCAATTAATATGCAGATCCAGACAAAATGCATTTTGGACTCGTAATACGATTTTTTTTAGTTTCATTTCTCCGGACTCGAAATAATATATTGAGGAAACGAATAACGCTTAAAGTCAATGAAAAATTGAAAGGCTTTTGATATTTGTATATATTTTTATTAATATTAAAAAAAATATATATATATTTGCTTATGACAATTAACTTATGGCATATATTTAGATGGACACACGTAAATACAAATATAGATTAAATTGTGTATAAATGCTTGTGAGTCGTGACTTCCTCGATCCTCCCCCGCGTCTAAACTTGTCGCAATCTCGACGGGCGTCAGTCAGTCACAATCGTTATATTCCTCGTCGCGTTTCTATCATTCTTCACTTCTTCGTTACGTATACACACATATTTATATTCATATTTAATGGAATGTGTGTGCAGATTCAAGCGGCATTATATTCGAATAGAAGAGAACAAATATTCCGAGAATTATATTCTAAGATCACGGGGTCGATGGTCTCGGTAATTCGAATAAATTGAGTTGGAATATTATTTTCATCTCGCTAAAGATTGCGTCCCAAAATAATCGACCGTTAATTAATTAAAAAAAAAAAAAAAAAAATTAATCAAAATGAACTTTTTTAAACGTTTTAAACAAACGATCATTGATTAATTTTGAATAAATAGTTCGAGTAAAAAAAAATATTTGTCAATTTGTTCGGATGGACAAATTTTGTATCTGACAAAAGAATTCGCAAAAAATGTAATTGCAAGTTTTGTCTGGATGGAATTAAGGATATTTTGAAAAAAAAAAAAATGGACAAATCTGAGTGGAAATTTCTCGAGTAAAAATGCATGAGAAATTATTTTTATTCCGGTATAAAAAAAATTCGTGTCTGGCAGCTTCGAATAAAATGGGGAAAAAAAGAAAAAAAAAAGAAAAATTGGTGAATGTACACGAAAGCAAATCGTAGTAGAAAAAAGAAAATAAAGAAAAAAAGATTGTTCACAAAAGCGAACCTCCTTGGTTGGGATCACGAATAAATTTGTTGATTCGACGATGTTTGTTAATTCGACGCCGGATTCTTGGATTCCATTTCGCTCTTTATCTCCATTCTCTGTAATAGCACTGCGCATACAAATTCCCAAATACAAGCTCATACATACATATATATAAACATAAACACATAAATATGCTGCTATCTCTTATTTCTCGAGTCTTTCGGCCACTCGTCCGTCCTTTACTCGCGGAATGCGGTCTCGACTTTATGCTGATGTCGAATAAAATACGTTACGAAAAAGAAAAAATAAAACGAAACCTAAAAGAAAAGAAAAAACGGCAAAAAAAAAGAGCAAAAATAGATAAATAAGACGAGATATATAATACTATTCGGTAAACGCGAATTAAAAATAAGTGTGCTGAGTCATTCATTCAATTATTCCAGGTACATAAATTCATCATTATGTATTTGTAAGCATTTTATGGTCGTTCGAAAATAACACTTGTCAGGATTTCCTCGAATCTGGCGTTGCGATTAATTACAACGTCCGTTAAGAATATCAATATATCTGTATATATTCATTGCAACAGCAACTTACGTATGGCCCAGCTAATCAAATCCTTTCCGCAGAATTGACATGCGAGAATGCAGAAACAATTTTTTTCTTTTCTGCTGTCGTGGCTATAAACTGATAGAATTTCGATATTCGATCCTGTGTCTCGGGACAGTGAAACAAAAGTACGTAATATAGAGGCTAATAAGAGTAGGCGTTATTTTATTTTATTTTTTTAACGAAATATTGAATTATTTTTTGAAGCTTAATTGCCGAAAATTTCTTCACAATCTTCATACTTTTTTTGACGTTTCTTCATAAATTGGCCTTTTTTGCAAAAATTCGAATTTTCGAAGCGTTTTTTGAAAAAAATCTATTTCAAGGAGAAAAGAACGTCGTTTGGTTCATTACGATATCAGAATTAAAAAAAAAAAAAAAGTACTTTGAATGCCGAAGCAACTTGTTGAATCGTTGATTTTCGAGAAAAAACCAAAAACGCCTCTTTACGAACACAAAATCTGAATCGTAAAAAAACTGTTGACTTACAAAAAAAAAGCATAAGAAAAACTTATGTAAAGATACTAAAATGATAATACAATTATTTGTACATTAATAATACAACAATGAAACCAACTATGACGGTATCAATAATGATAACAAACAATTTACGAAATGGAAAAATTAATAACTAAAATATAGTTGGAGTTGGAACGATGCAAATTTCGATACCGAATGAAATTGCTTGTTAATCATTTGTTTTCAAATGGAAAATACTTCAAATGGATTAAAAAATATCAAATTAAGACAATTGTTACACAATTATTTATATAATAATAATAAAATTAAAAACATTGATAATAATAATAAATGCTTCTATGTTGTTGTCGTTATACGTTGATATGTATGTACTTATGTATATAAATGTGAAAACTGCTGAACCACATGGTGTAATGCTTCTGTATGCCGCGTGCAGACGTGATTAAATGCTATATAAAATTACGTTACCATAATAATGCTCACACAGGTCTCCGTGTGCGTATATATATATATATATATATGTATATATGTGTTGAGCGGATTAGGGAGCTCTTCGTGCATGCATGCATTCATGCACACGCCGTGGTTCCGTGCGGCTTACGGCATGTACCTGAAGCTAGCAATTAACGACTGTATGCAGAGAAATCGGTTGTATTGTACATATATAACGCCACTGAACACGCAAAAGAGAAAGAGAGAGAGAGAGGTAAAGAGAGATCTTGTAATAAAGCGAATCTCGGAAATCGCATGGGAAAACTCGGAAATCCTGATAATTAGGCTCGTTTGGAGTTTCTGTATAATCGCATTAAAATTGCTGCTTCAAATACTCCACGAAATCCGCGATCAAAAAATGAGCGTAGAAAAAAAAAAAACAAATACGGAAAATTTACGTTACGAGTCAGTGAATTTTCGTATTGAAGAATAAAACTTGTGCTATCGCGAATTTGTGCGAATTCGAAAGTGCTACGAAACGGATTTTTGTTCGGTGACAGATTTTATTTTCAGCTGTTAAATTTTTGCAGGTGATCAATTTACTGGGAATATTTTTCAGAAGAAAATACTGTGCCGTGATGATTTTTAAAAATTCGTTGACTAGGGAAAATAAATATTAATATTTTTACGATTTATTTTCACGCTGTAGAACTAACGGTAAAAAACGTGTCAGAAAAAAAAAAATTATACAGGAAGCGATTTACGAGTAATTAGCATTCTCCCAAAATTATATACATGCGATTGTTTTTTTTTTTTTTCTTTAATGAGACCATTCGACGTTGTCGAAAGTCCGCACTGTTAGGAGTTCCCATAAGATGCTTCGTTAAAAAGGCAGTTAGAAACATCCTTGAAAGAGCCGCGGCAAAAGTCCCCGATTTCTTTCACGCTAAATTGTTTCTCGGTATTCCAAGTGGACTTCGAGAATTACCGAAACTTACGAAACGTTGGCAAAAGATATGAAGGAACTCCGTACGGTTGTTTATTTTTTTTTTTTTACTTCAAAATTACGACCGCGAAAAAACAGAATTTGATTTTTTTTTTAAATGTTCATAATTTCAAATATTTTTTCTAATTGCCTGATTTTTCAAATGTAAATAATTGGTTAAAAACACGATTTACAAAAAAATATTGTCGATTATTTGATTTGCAGAAAAATATATTGGAAAATTTTGTCAACAATTTCATGTTTCTTTATTTATTTTTTGAATGACTTGCATTATTCATTTAACTTTTCCCATGCAATTACCGAAAATCGTATCTGCTTCTCGTTCGACAGCGTAATAAGTGATATTCAATCAACCGATAAATCATTTTTTATTTCGAGGATAAATATCTCGTAATTCAACTGATAAGGACTTGTAGAAAGAAAAAAATGAGAAAGATAGATACAAAACGACTATCTAGCGTGTGTACACAAAATTGGCAGACGGAAGCAGATTCTCTTGTTTCCCTTATCGATGTTTCGCCATCGTCTGAGAATACTTTTTTTTCGTTCGCTCTCTTCCTCGTCTACTACGCGACTACCAAGATAACCCATAAATGATTTCACGCAAAACACAATTATAAGGCTAGGAGTCATACCGACTGAGCCGCCATGAGTGCGAGAGAGATAACTGCAAATTTCGAAAGTGAAATTCTTCGACACGGTTTGACCGATTACATAAAGGCCCTGTCGGCCTATTTTTGCCATCGTCCTGCGTGGGCTGACAGAGCTTTTTTGTAATCGGTCAAACCGTATCGAAAAATTTCAACTTCGAAAATTCGAGGTGAGGTTAGGTGACTGACCCATTCCCTTAACCTTAGAACCCCAACGTAGTTTTCGACAGCATGCAGTAAACCACAACGCGGGTCGTTCGTGCCGGTCGCTTATTTCACTATGTTACAGCGTACGAAAAAATGTGAAAAAATTCATCAGTCTTCTTTAGAGCCTTTTTTAGACTGAATGATAAAATTTTTTCCGTGCCTAAAAAAACGTTTTTTAATAATCATTTTTTGGAAAAATCGTACACATGTAAGCGTCCTACGCCGAAAGGCATGGGCAAGAATGACCCAACGTTGGGATTTTAGGGTTAAAGATACTTTTACTTCACCACACAAAACTATATGTCGCGCACGAAATGCATTTATTTTCTGTGTGTTAATTCAAGACTCCGAAAACGGGCCCCGAAAATGACCGCATTTTTTTTAAGGAGAAACTTTTTTTTTTACATTTTACTGATTTTTTTTTTTTCGTTTTATAGAACTTTCATCACTGAATCGTCACTAAATGCTGCTTCATCATACACCATTCTCTTCGTTGTTAAAAAACGATTTTATGACGAACATTTTTATCTAATTACCGGGTGATTTGGAAAAAAAAATATTTTTTTTCCTGTTCAAGTTCTAAATAAAACATTTCTTTGACTATTTCTACAATTTTTAATCCTAAAATCCCACGATCTATTTTTTCCAACGTAAACCCCACACTGCATCGGCTAAATAATTATCCCAATCTTCTCTTCGGTATAAAATGTTGCTCGTATGCGACAATAAGATTTAATTATATACCATTCTCTTCGTTTTTTGATAACGAAAAGAATGGTGCATGACAAAGTTGCATTCGGTAAATATTTAATGGTGAAAACTCTATAAAACTGAAGGAATAAATTTAAAAAATTTGATTCAGGAAGGAAATTTGACATTTTCGTGGGGTAACTAATTATCCCGTTGTGGGGTTCTAGGTTTAATATTTTTTTGTCTTTGTGCATCCTTGTTCATTTATTTCTTGAAATGACAATTTTTTAAATCCATTTTTATTGATTTTTGAACATTTTTTGAAATACTCTCAATGTTGTTGCATATTTTAATTCATTCGGTAATAATAAAAAAATTAAAATAAGAAAATTGGAACGACATTTTACACGGAACGCCCCGTATGAAAGGCGGATGGAAGCAAACATTGGGCCACCGATATACATCTAAAACTACACACACACATATGTATAGATAGAAACGATATGTATAAAAGTACGAGTATCGAGTTTATCGAGAGGTTGTTCGTCGTGTTCACTCACTTGGGTGTCCACTCGAGATTTCTCGCAAACGTATCGATATAGACACGCGTCTTATTCCCCTTGTCCGTATCTCGCGACAGTGGTGAAAAAGCAGCATTCTCGTCTCTCTATACGTTTATCCGATCGTATATAAGCTTTGTACTTTTTTATTTTTTTCGTTTTTCGACTCCTCTCTTGCTGTCATCGTAATGGCGTTAATAATAAACGACGCCACTCTTGATAATCGAATTTCGTCTTTGAAAATAAAGTTGAGAGCCTTCTTGGATTCCCTCTCGATCGATATCGGGAGTCTCGTATTTTTTGAAAAATGTGCCCCTTCCATTTACGAAGTGATAGAAAATACGGCGGGAAACAAGAAATTTCGTCCAATTCTTGATAAGAGAATTCTTTTTCATGAAATTTTTGTTCAGAGGAATTTTTCGTAAACGAAGTGGACAAACGGGAGAAAAAAAATTAGCGCTTCGATTTTTCCACGATAGGTGGGGCCACTGTGTTCAAACGGATTCGAGATAAAAACATTTTTAAAAAACCGGTAACACACTGCTCGGGTATCTCGAGTCTTTTTTCGCCTACATGTAAAAATAAACATTTGATTCGTCGATAAAATTTCGTGTATAATTGTAAAACTCAAACAAAAAAGTGTTTGTCGCTCGGATCACTCCAAATCGTCATCTATAGCGGAGCTTAAAATATAATCAGGAAAAAAAAATATGGGCGCCAGTTCATTGTTCAATAATCCCTATGTCAACCCACAAATGTAAACAATTTTCCACGCATAGCCTCATGCGTACGAGTAGATATCGTATGATAGCGATTTTCAGGTTAAGCGAGGGGGGCATATCTTGAAAAAAAATGATTTTCCTCGTAGCGACCCCGTTTCGGTAAAAAAGCACTCCAAACAAGAAAATGTCAAATGGAAAATCACCATAGATTTTTTGAACAGACGTAATCAGGAAAAAAAATATTAGCAGTTTTGAACATCGGGGAATTAAAAAATAATACGGAAGGAATAATCGTTATTTCTCAACGGATTTACTCTCTATCGAGGTTTGTACCGAAGCATCGAAAAATCTTGGGGAGCAGTAGTGAAGGTGCGAGAACTCGAGTGAGTGTCGAAGAGAGTCAAGAACCAAGAAGAGACGAACGAGAACAAAAGCGTGGTTGGTGCGCGCGCGTAAAGTGCGAGATGGAAACGCGCGCGCCCTCGGAATGTAGGCGTCGAGACTCGTCGTCAGAAGAGAAGAGGAAGAGAGAGAAAAAATACGAAGAGGAATAAAGAGCGAGAGAGATCGGAATAAAAAAAGAGGTTAGAGTGTGTATATGGTATGTGTGGCGGTTGGAGTTGATGGCAGCAGCGACGCCGTACGTCGAAGCAAAGAAGAGAAGGAACGTTACAAGAGTGCTTGTCTGCAGGGGGGGCAAAGGAGAGAGGAGAGGGGCCTATACGAGCTCTCGGAAGACGTTCACGAGTGCAGCGCGAGAGAACGCTGAAAAAAATTTGTCGTTGGAGAGACGAGGACAGTGTTTTTCGGTGGCGCGGACGGGCGAGAGTGAGAGGAAAGCGTGTTTGTGTGCGTGTTTGCTCGTGCGCGCGCGGGCGACGAGAAACAAGTGGACAACAGAGAGAGAGAGAGAGAGAAAGGAACGCAACTTATATATTCTACGTGTAAGAGAGAATGCACTATCCACAGTTATTTCTCTCTCTCTCCGTCTCTATTTCTCCTTTCCCCCCTTGGTAAGAAACAGACGCGTAAAACACATGTGTGGACAAAGGTTAGAGGAAACAACGACTCCAGTAGAACAGAGAGAACGAGAGAGAACGCCATGAAATCCACGTGCTAGCGTTCAGCGGCGCAATGTGCCGCGCAGTAGGGGAAAAGCCGCGAAGCGGAGGAGGGAGGGAAGAGTTCGCTTCCCCGCCGCTGAGCGCTGCGCGCCCATTTAGTTAATGCCCGACCGTTACGGAGGGTAGATCGTTGTCGCCGGTTCCTATTTAACACGCTTCGTTACATGTTTAACGCTTCGGAATAAATTATATTCCACAACCATTGGGATTATCAATTAAATAACAGTGTACACGATATATATGTGAGTTCAACGTGTGTGGATTATAAATATTCGATCGTCTATCAATAAAAAAAAACTACGAGAAACAAAAAAAAGAGTCGCGAATTAACTACGAGCGCACACTTGCTGGATACGCGTATCCGTTTGAATTTTGGAGCCATATCCGAAATATCCTGTAAAATATCAAAATACGATATTATTATGCTTATTCCTCCATGATATCGGTCTTTATTAAATTTATCTTGATATCAAAATTAGTCTCAAATGAATACGCGGCTTTCTCCTTTTACATTTTAATTTCTGCATACGTTAATATTCATATATACACATACACCTAATACACTGAAAGATAGTAATATTTTCTCCCCTCATTCTTATTTCACAACACATAAGTGCTATGACGCGAAACACGAGAGTCTCGTTTCATGTTATCGGGAGCCAATGCTCCGTCAGATAATTCACGTGCTTTTTTTCTCTTATAAATTTGGAGTGTTTGTGCGTCGTTAAAAGTGAACACGTGTCTTATAGTTCGACGCAGAAGTTTTAATAGTTTTAATTACGAGGTTAAGCTCTCTCTCTCTCGAGTGAAGTGTGAACAAGTTGGAAGTACAAAAGTGTTGCTTCGTTCATTCGAATTTTTTTCTCGTATGTGGTGTATACATTGTGAATTATAACACCGGGCATTGCGACTCGCGGGTCGCGAGTGGCCCCAGGGCCAAAGGGAGGCTATCAGTGTTTGTGTGTGTGCGTGTGTTTTCTTTCTCCCGTTTTTGTTCTTACTTTTAACACGAAAGGAAGAAAAAGTATTGGAGCATTGCTTGAGATTGTCCGGAGTCAAAACGTCGGCGGCGTCCAGTCGCCGGCGAACGTCGTGATTTTTTTTAAAATTGTTTCGTTCGGCTTTTCGTTCTCTCGCCACGCTCATTCTCTCTCTGCATGTGCTTTCTCGAGGGCGTCTACGCCGGAACTGAAGCTAACCTTCGTGCTTTCGCCGCTGCAGCACCACTATCCAACGTGGCAAATAAACCTCAACCCCCCGAGACTCACACACTGCGAGAGAGACAGACCGCCCCGCTTCAGTCAACGAGCGAGATAGATATATAATATTATTTAGAAGTGGGGAAGGATGTACCCAAGCGCCGGCATTAATGCGGCAGCTGTCGCCGCGGCAGCTGCTGCTCGACACCCGGTAAGTGTTTCGATGTCCTTTCATCTCTCTCTCTCTCCCCCCTCTTCTCCTCCCTCTTTCTCTTCCTCTTATATGGATTTAAGAGTAGTAGCAACTTAAAAATTAAATAATATGTTTACATGAATCTTTCGCCTCTCCCCTAGATCTGACTCTTCCATTTTTTATCACTTATTTTTTATTCGCTATGCTGCCAATCCTCGTTTAACTGCTCCTTCTTTTCACGAACAAAGTTCGACGACGTGAAATGTGCAGGAATTTAGTTTTCTATATTTTACCTCCAAAATTTCTTTCCTTTTTCAGGCTATGAAAATCGAAATTTATTTCAAACCCAAAAACATGCAAAAAAATGTGGAAGCTCGAAAAGTTGAGAAATTCGTAAATAAAAGGTTTTTTTTAACCAAGTGATTGAGAGAAGCTTTTTTTATGTTCGACATGAGTTGGTTTTTTGTTCCCACAAAAACTGGCTAATTTCTTCGGGATTTTGTTGAGAACTCGAACAACAAATTAATTCGCAAAGAAAATATGTATGTCTGAAAAAAAAAAATTAGACTAACCGAACGAAGGTCAAGAAATCCGTTTTTCTTCTGTTTCGATTATGCCAACTTTGACACATTTTTTATTGCTAATAATTTATAGCCTCTTGCGTCATTTTTCGTTTTGATAATGTCCTAATACTTTTTTTCCAGCAGTCACCCATTACAGCTGAAGAAATACATGACTAATTGAACCATTTTACGAGCATTCGTAAAATAGCCTCCAAAAAACATCCATATTTATGTAAACATATATTTTTTTGCCTCGTATCTCCTTTTCAGAACCTCGAGCTTTTTCTTATCTCGTTCCTTTTTTTGTCTCTCTTTTTTCTTCTTCGTCTTGTAACGAGTAAAACGTTATGCATATCTCGTGCGAAGGACGGTTTATGCGGGTCAAACGATGAATAATTCGTATCGATGGTATCGAGTCTTTTTAGCGAGTACTTTGAAGGCCTTGTCGTTGATTTCTTTCCCTCTCGCACACACTGCTTTATTTTCTACGCTATTCTAATGTTTCGAGATGTGGAATATATATATATATATATATATTCAGATTCGCATTTGCTATGAATTTTTCAATATGTGCAAAGTTTGACGTTTTTTTTTCTTTGTAAGACTCGTCGTAACAGTAAAATGACCAAAAATTAGATTTTAATTCGCTCCTTGAATTCATCACGATTTTATTCACCAAGATTTTATAATCTTGTATAATAAGATTGTATAATCTTGCGAAAAATAATAACGTCGTATAGGAACGAATTTTTGTTTTTCTTTTTTCCGAGTTGATAATTTTGCATATTTTCATAACAGTGATTTTTCTCAAAAATCAGCCTTAAAAAAATCGTAAAAAATCTGTTAACTTTAGACCCGTGTAACATATTTTTCCGAACGTGTACCCTACAACGGGGTCGAAAACGACCCCAATCTTCTCCTTAGCATAAAATGTTCCTCGTATACGATAATGAAGTTTAATTATACATTATTTTCTTCGTTTTTTAATAACGAAGAGAATGGTCTATGATAAAGTCGCATTTGGTGAGAATTTAATGATAAAAAGTCTATAAAATGAAAAAAAAAGTTTTGACAAAATGCTGAAGTCGTAATTTACTAAGAAGAAAAAAAATTGGGGTCGTTTTCGACCCCGTTGTAGTGGTCTGGAGTTAAGTAACAAATAATTAACGATAATTATTAATAATAACGATACTCAAGTAAACGCCTTTTTGGATTGCATCAAAATTGTTCTATTTTTTATCAATTGTCAATTTTCCATATTTTTAAAATTTAAATTTGCAAAACTCAAATAATTGCTAATAATTATTTAATTTTTTTTTTACATATAATAGCATAAAGTAATCATTATGAAGGGCTCATTTAATTTATTATTATTTACAACAATAGCAGCAAAAATAATAATAACAAAATGTTAATTGAAACTAGACATTCGAAAATGATAAAAAAAGGCGCATTTATAACGGTACGTGTGAAAAATAGAGGACGAAATATGTCTCTCATTTGTGAGAAGTTTGTGCGAGCAAATGAACTTGGAAACTTGATGACTGGTCGGATGATGACTCTTCTCTCGAGTCTCCCTCTCGCGGTTAATGCTTTTTCCCACCGTGAATTCTTTTTATTTTTTCCCCTTCTCTCTCTCTCTCTCTCTCTCTCTCTCTCTCTCTCTCTCTCTCTCTCTCTCTCTCTCTCTCTCTCTCTCTCTCTCTCTCTCTCTCTCTCTCTCTCTCTCTCACTCTGTTATCGTCGTCAGTGAAGCGCGATTGTTCCAGAGGTCGGGGTCTCTGACGATTATAATGATGATTACGATAATGATGATGGAGATGAGAAAATGAAAAATACGTGACGACGACGATGTCGACGAGAGTGAGAGAGAGAGAGAGAGAGAGAGAGAGAGAGAGAGAGAGAGAGAGAGAGAGAGAGAGAGAGAGAGAGAGAGAGAGCCCTGGGTGCATCAGGCACGAAATATACGAAAACGATTATGACACCCTTGAAACAATTGAAACGCCGAGCGATTAAAGAGAATTACAGTGGGGACGAAGGGGCTGAGTATTATAGAGAAAAACAAAATAAAAGTAAAGGGAAGGGGGTTTAAATTGCAAAAAACACGCGAGTAAAAATGACAACGGAATTTGCACGGGGACAATAGAGGCGCGAGGTGAAGAAAAAAGAAATAAATAAATAATAATGAAATATAGGCACTATGTTTCATTCGTACGGTGTGTAACACGATCGCTTATCTCAATTGCGTGACACAGAGCTCTCTCCTTGTAATATGCTTTTTTTTTTTCTTTTTTTTATATATATATTTTATAATTCCTGCACTCGTTAGGGGATTTTAAAGAAAAATTATGGTAACGGCACTCATAATGACGAAATATCGATAATTATTGTTTATTTTGTTTTATTTTTATTTATTTCCATTTATGTTTTCGTGTGTTCAATTAGAGGCGAAATGGAGAACATTTTGTTTTTCATTGTTAGATATTTTGTTCGTAAATTCGGATCCGATTAATATGGCAATCATTTTTGTATATGCGAAAAATAAAACATCGGAAAATCGGCCATTGCAACGAGAAAATCACACACTCACAACGTGTAAACAGAAAAACGTGTACACGCACAATTTCAATGTTAATCGACAAATACCCGGTAGCTTCAGAATTTTTTGTCCAAGTTTATTCTTTTTTTTTTTTTTTTTTTTCATTTCATTTTTTTTTTTTTTCGTTACTCCGTCCTTTTTTTAAACGCTTCGTTTCGACGTTGTCCACGTTCGTTTCGCTCATATACATACTACCCGCGCGCCTGGGCATTTCCGACCAACCGATCCAGCCTTTTTTTTATCCCTATCCACCGAAAACAGAAGAGCTCGAAAGCTCTCCATTTACGTGAAAATTCGTCCATGGGCTTTTTCAGATATAATCACGGTTTTTATCTGCCTCATTTGTAATGATCGATGAATCACGTCTTTGAATGTCCGTAAATATGTTTTTTATAATATTTCACAGTCTCAATTAAATTTTTATTCTATTTTCCGTGAAATTGAGAAAAAAAAAAACAATTCCCGTCATCGATATAGAGACGGCTTAATATTTTTTCTCTACAAAGCTCAGGACCTTTTGCGAATGTATTTCGTAAAATGTAGTCATTAAAATAAAACGAAAAAAAAAAAAAAAAAAAACGGAATTGAGGATTTGTCTCTTTCTTTGATTTTGTTTGCGAATTTTTTCATTGGTATCGTTGGTTTTTCTTCAAGTGGAAAAGACCGTGTGCATACGTTTGTTTATCTTTTTTTTATTTTTTTCTTCCTTCTACCTCCCTCCATTTGCACCGCGATGGCGAATCCTGAGCGCGTACACATTGCAACCCATGAACGCCAGAATTGGTCGTAGAGCAATTGTGCAGCTAGGGATAAAACAAAAAAAAAAAACAAAAAAAAAGAAAAAAATATATGCGCCCACTTTGGAGAGGGCGAAAAAAAAAAATATTTGGCCGGCGAGCAAATTTTCATTCGAGCGTAAACAGAGGAGCGATCCCCGACGCGTGTAGAGCCCTCTCGTGTCGTTCATTCGAACCGGAAAAGCTTTGGCGTGTCGCTATCCTCTTTCTCCTCCCTATGCATCTATATATGTATATTTCCCGACAAAAATAAATGTAGTACGTGTATCTACACGCTATAGCGAACAAAGCCTTCCCGCAATCACGTTATAAACGCGATGCGAGAAAACGAAAAAGCTTCACGCTATACTATATCACACTCGCATTCGTTCTTTCATCTCAAATCGGTCATTGCCCATTTTTTTTAATTTATTTATTTTTTTTTTATTTATCACTAAAATCTTAATTTTATTTTTATTTGTATTTGCCAAACTTTATTCAACGGTATTTTATTTTATTTTATTAGTTATTTTTTTTTCATCTTTACTCGTGTTTTCATTCAATTGCATTCTCTCTCTTTTTTGTTTTCCCGATTATTCGTATGACGGGTTTAAAAGTACGAGGCGAAAAAGTTTTTTGTTGGAGTTTTGGTAGAAAAAAATAAATTATAAGGTTGATTCGAAAGAGAATTTCCCATGGAAACGAATAAAACCCTCGCCTATGGGTGTGTGTTGTATATGGGGGCAATGGGCAGAGCGAGGCACAGGGACGAAATCACTGCGAAAGATAATTCTCGAGGCTCGAAAACGTTGAATCGGACAAAATTTATCCATAAGTCATGCGTAACACTTTTGCATATATACTCTGGTACGATGATGATAATAATACACACACACACATATATATATATATATATATATGTACATACATACATATGCACGCGGGCAAAGTATCTCGCCCAATCGTTAATGAGAACGTAACAGTTGTCGAGTTGTGGGAATTTGTACAAATTTTATTGTTCGATAATTCCTCCCTCTATATTAGTCGTTTTTGCAATATAGAGACACATTGAGAGTATTATATTCATCGTAATTGCTTGTTGTCCAGTAAACATATAATTATTCGATATTCTCGTCGTTGAGACACGCTCATTCAGTTTGTCACTTTATTTACAAAATTATTATCATTTCGAATTTTTTTATTCATCCTTGCACATTTAATTATTGTCAAAAATATTTAAATCCAACAAAACCTTCAAAAATATTGTAGAAAAAATTGGACCGATTCACGTAACTATTCCGATATTGAATTTGCCATAAATGTTAACTTCTGATTTTTATGCTCAAGTTTGTTTCAATGAGGATTCATTTCTTATACGATCAATGGAGTTTAAATTGAGCTGGAGTTTTTGTTCTTTTTTTTTTTTTCTGATCGAGAGCGAAACGATAGGACGGGGGAAAAAGGGGGGAGAAAACGAGATGGGTTAAAATGTTCTAACAGGCAATTTAGTTCACACAAATATATATAATAGGGGTTGAGTAATACAGGTACAATGAGGACTATATATATTTAGGTAGAACGATGAAACCCTGATTCGAAGGGAACTTAACTGAATTATTGCCAAGTGCTTGGGCTTTGTAAACACAGGTTGCACACCTGGTTCTTTTCTTTCTGGTGTCTATGATCCCCCCCCCCCCCCATCACCCTCTCTCTTTCTCTCTCTCACTTCTTTTGTATACTCTTGAGGAATTAAGAAACGACACAAAAGCTTCGAGAGTTTTCCAAGGAAAAAAATATGTCGAACATGAGCCTGAGAGTCGGGAGGGCGTTTTTTTTTTTTTTTTTTTTTTTTTTTTTCAAATATTCAATTTCTTAAATAGTAATAACTTGAAATTATGGAAAATCCCTATATTTTTAATTTTAGCCATAGATTTTTGACTATGGTAAATTTTCTCGAATGTTTGCTCTTTTTTTGTATAATTTATTTCATTTCTTTTTTTTTTGTTTTTTTTTTTTTTCTTAGACATCGTAATCGCTTTAAACAAGGGGTACTTTGCAATATTCATAAATCACTCTACCCCCATCTTTGCTTATTCTAATAAAATATTTACGTGTACTTCGTCACTCGACTCTGTTTGCACTTCTCATTAAATCTTCAACGTCCGACCGTTACGATCAAATTGTGATTAATTCTCGTACGTTATTGATGTTTTTATTATTTATATGTTAGAAAAAAAAAAAATAGGAATTAGAATAATCTTGGCAATTAAAATTGTTAGATGATTGTTGCAATTATTTTGTAATTAATTCGACAAAATTTTCAATCGGATTTTAATCGACTTCTTTTTATATAACATTTATATGGATACTTAATATTAATATAAATGGAAGACGTCGTTTGCAAAATATTTTGTTTTATTCGAAAAAATTCAACGATCCTCCAATGTCAACCCTTTTTACTGTTTCTTTCCATTTCTTATTTTCAGTAGTTCATCGACCCGAAATTTATTTTCTTCGTTTATATATATATATGTGTGTGTGTGTACATACACACAGACACACGCACGCACGCACGCACACACATAAATGTCAATACTCGAGGTGAGGAAAAAAGGTTTATTTTATTGACACACGAATTAATTATAAAGTGTACTCGAATGTTCTTCTTTTTCACTCGCTTGTGTACTCTTCGAAACTGTTTGATGTGCTTATCAATATTTTTTCATCGTAAACACACAACGACTGATAACGTTGAATTTAGTATTTTGTACATTATTTTCCACTTTCAGGAAAAAAAAAATGAAATTTCGTACGTCACGAATTTTTTATTCAATTTTCTTTCCCCCCCCCCGCAGCCGAATTTTCTCATGGACGGACAAAACGAGACACGGGGGCTCGTGTGAATTGCGTCAATTTGCTATCGTGTTTACGCACGACAATTTGTCAAGTTTACTGAATGATTGGAGGAAAAAAAGTTTGTCCCGTGGTCTTTTCGTAATTATATCTTTTTGCCTTTTTTTTTCGTTTCGATTCTTTTTCATCCCGCTTTTTTTTTTTTTTTTTTTTTTTTTAGAATTTTTTTCTTCTTGGGTAGTATTTATCTAATGATTCTTTGCAAAAACTCTCTTTCTCGGCTTTTATCGCTCGCTCTCATTTACACGCAATACACACGCGTGCATTCACATTATTTTATAATTCTGATGATGAACGAGAAAAAGCGGTTTTCTTAAAAGCAAATTTCATTCATTTTCTCAATTTTATTGATTCTTTTTTATTTTATTTCTTTTCCTTTATTATTATTTAATCTCTGCTCATATATCTAAAGACGCGGCGGCAGCGTCTTGACGCCGAATATTAAAAATATAGTGTTTAACGTCCAAGGGCGCTTTTTTTTATTTTTCTTGGGATTGGTTTCGCATTTGTATGTATATATACATGGGACATTCCACGCCAAATCGGCAACTTTTGAAATTCGCAATTTTTATTGTTTTAATTTTTTTTTCTCCAATAGAGCTCATCGAAAGGAACTTGTTTGATTTTTTTTTTTTTTTTTTTTTTTTTCAAATTTTTATCTCAATACGTTCATCGGAAACAAATTTTTGAAAAATTTTCCGATTTTTTCCTTCAAATATCGATAACTCTCTCAAAAATGCAGTAAACCGAATGGATAAGGGGTCAAAACTTTAATTTTAAAACGTACTTTCGTTTGAAAGCGTGCAGAAAATTATCAAAACATTACACGAATCAATTTTTTTCAAGTATTCCAAGTACGAAATTTTTTTTCCCACCTAGTTAACCCTCTTCGATTTTGCTGTTAATTTTTTATAAAAAACTATTATTTTTTTGAAGTATTTTGAGCCTTGAATAATTTTATAATTAAAATATAGATTTTTTTTTACAATCAATACTCTCTGAAAAATCGAATAAAGGGAATCGTCTAAGGGGTTAAAATTTTTGTTCTGAAATGTACTTTTGTTTAAAAACATGTGAACAATTATTCGAAGTTTACATCGTCCAGTTTTTCCAATTCAATGATAAAATAAACTTTTTTCATAGCGCTTGCACCAATTAATTTGTTTCTTTAATGTTTGTACAGAAGCATGATAGTTCATTTAATGAATTTTAAGCGTAAGTATAACGAACGTGAGAAAATAGCTAGTTCTATTTTTCAAATTGTTAATATTATTAAAGATTTTTGTTGTTTATTAGACTAACATTTCCCCACGATCATACTAATATCAAAATGCATTAAATGAACAATAGTTTTCTATAAAAATTTAACAGCAAAATGAAAAGGGTCGAACACCGCGGGAAAAAACATTTCTTGCTTATAATTAAAAAATTGATTTATGTAATCTTTAAATAATTGTTGACATATTTTTAAAGGAAAGCACCTGTCAAAACGAAAAATTTGACCCCCTTATCCGTTCGGTTTGTATAATTTTTCAGAGATTTGTGCATTATTAATAGTAAAAAAAAAATCCAAAATTTAATTATAAAAAATACAACGAACGATTTCCCCGTCATCAAACTAGGCTTAAAAGTCATTTAAAAAATGATAGTTTTTAATAAATATTCAAGAGCAAGATGGAACGGGGCTAAAACTGTGGAAAATAACATTTCTCGCTTAGAATTTGAAAAATTGTTGTATGTAATATTTCGATGAATCCCTACATATCCTCGTACGAAAGTACGTTTTAAAACTAAAATTTTCACCACTCATCCATTCGGTTTACCGCATTTTTGAGGGAGTTAATGATATTTGAAGAAAAAAATCGGAAAATTTTCCAAAAATTCATTTTCGATGAACTTGTTGAGACAAAAATTTGAAAAAAAAAATCCGACGAGTTCCCTTCAATGAGCTCTGTTAGTGAAAAAGAGTCAACCACAATAAAAAATAGGAATTTCAAAAATGGTCGATTTGGCGTGGAATGCCCCATATATATATATATTTTTTTGATGATTCAGTATTTAAGAAAATGTGCCAAAATTTGCCACGTGGGAGGAGGAGAGGTCACTTGTTCTTGTCTCGCAGTATTGAATAATAATTTTATACTAAAATTAAACGTCAGTACGACAACTCCGAAATTAAATTTATGTTGACTAAATAAATTTATACATTTTATAGTATTTTTATGCAAAAATATATATGTTTTGTGACGATCCATCATCAGTGTGACGTTAACGTACAAGCTGCACAAATATTATTCTCGTCACGTGAACAAACAGGCGATTGATCACTACGACGACGAAACTCGAAAGCGCGGCGGGTGAAAACTTTTTTTCTCGTGTATTTACAACCCCGTAACACGAGGAGATCGTCTTTGCTATTAATGGAAAACCCCCTTCTTCGTAAAGTTTCGAATGCTGTGTATATCAAATATTTGTTTATATTACATTGAATTTATTTTGTGATTCAGAGCGTAAATATACCGTAGAAAATTTTGGATCAAAATTCAATGTCATTCCGATTGATGAAACGAGTCTCCGTAATTTTGACGAATTTATCAAAAATTGTGTAAAACCAAAGTAGATCGAAATACACAAAACAAAACAAAAAAAGATAGAACGAAAATGAATAATTTGATTTTGATCAAATTTAATAATTTATCCGTTTATTTATTGAAAATGTATGAAAATTCAACAAAATGTAAATAAGGAAAATCGGGTTGTTTTTTTTTTTATTTTTTATTTTTTTTTTTTTTCAAATTTGAGTTAAAATACGTGGGAAAAAAGAAATCAGAGACATTACAAATAAATAAAATTATGCTTCGAATGATCGAATCTTCAAAATCGTTTCGTAGAGCTCATAAAAAAAAAAAAAATCTCCAATTATAATACCACAAATTACGACGTCGTTATAATGGTCCGCGGAATTCGCTCGTTAATAAGGCCACGAAAGAAAAAAGAGGGAAAACAAATCACTTCGAATTAGCGTGAAACTGGTAATATTTCGTGCCAAAACGTGGAAGAGTGTAATCCTAATGAAAATGGAAACGAGAAGGGACATTATAACTCGAAATTCTGAGAGGGGAAAATATATATCTTTCGATTTTCGAGAGTAGAAATCACGGCAAGAGTAATTCGCGCCCCAATATTCTCTCGTTCTTTTTTTCTCTTCTTTTCGCCAGTCTCGTAAATCAGGGATCGGACGTAGGCTCGAAATGGTGCTGTTTTCTGGCACGTTTTACGCTACCGATTCGCGGTGCAGATACGCGAAAAAAGGAGAGTCAGAAAACGAGGAAAAATGAAGCATAAAGAACACGAGGAAAATGAAAACGAAAAGAGGCACGTTTTACGATCGTACGGAGTTAGCGGCAATTATTATTCTCGCTTCAATTCTTCCCTCGGTAATGGAACAAAATTTCTATATTTTATATCGATATACATTTTTATTATTAAAAAGTTTGCGGTATTTCATTAATTTTTTGTATCACCGAAATAAAGTCGAAAAAGAGTCTAAAAAAATCGTTTTTCGGGTTTTTTGTCACAAGATTTTAAACTCGAAAAACAGAGCAGCGTTTTCTCTGTTTTTATCGAAATATACATCGAAATAGGCTGCTAAAAATTATTGAGAAACAAATTTTTGTTTTTTGTTCTTTGTTTTTTTGTTTTTTTTTTTTTTTTTTTTACATTTTGGCCGCTTTACAAAAACGGCTGTTTTATTCTATTATATGGAATTGAGAGACTATTTCGCTTCGTATTCGCATCCCCATTAATGTGGCGCTTGTTTATGTATATGTATGTGTATTACGATGAAAAACGTGCAGCGTGTCCTGTCGGAATCGAATACGGATGGATAATCGCGTTTGGCAAAGCTCCCGAACGTTCACAACACTCAGGGTGGCAGCCCAAGAGAAATTCCCTTGCCAAGCAACCGATAAAACTGTTAGAGAACTCCCCCCTCCCCGATATTCTTGCCTCTTTGGCTAAGACGCAACTAACGTGAAAACGAAAAAGGAAAAAAAGAAGAAAATTTAAACGCCAAATTTCATGCAAGATTGTTATATAGTCCAATTAAAGAGATAATTAGCTGATTTGCTCGTACTTTTTTCAATTCGAACAATGTTTTTGTTTTTGCTGAAAAAAAAAAATTCGAATAGTTTATTATTTCAATTATTACGATATATTTGAATTAGTCCATTTTTTTTAATGAGTTACTTCATTTGAATGACTGCTCAAACATATTCCATTTATGATTCATTGCACTCCAGGATTGATTGATTATTCATTAAATTCTTTTTAAATATAATTTTGTCAATGATGATTCCCCGATGGCCCAGAAATTGGACGAGCTCGGATGAAAGATTGTTGGAATTTGTAACACGCCAAGAACTTTGGCAGCAAATAAAATGGTCCGAAAGTCATCGGAGAAACGAGAGAGTGAAAGAACGAGAGGAACCTCCTGGATGTTTCGTTTTGCCTCGTTTGCCAAACCTGAGACTTTGGAAAATTGCCAGAAACATTTCGTTCCTCGGACTCTCCCGATAGATTTGTTCTCGTTTCGTTTTTTGTGTCTCAATCGAACAGTGGCCAAAGTGCAGCTTATACAAGTGTACATCCATACAAATTTGTATGTGTGTATGCGTGTGTGTGTGTGTGTGTTTAAATTGGAACATCGAAAAAAAGTTGTATCAATTATTTTGGGCTTCCTCAGGTCACCGGAATATCAATAATTCATGTATTTTTTTTTTTTTTTTTTTTTTTAACAATTTTCGCTCATTTCTCGATATTGGAGAGTTTCCAAATTCTTGAACGATGTTCCGTTGTTCAAATTTACATTTAGGAATCTTATTTTTCAGATTCTTGGTGAAAAATGGGTCATTCGAAATTTTTGAATAAAATTCGAGTCATAGGGCGCAAAGCGAACTTGAAAAATCCTTCCCACTTTTCTTCATCCCAGTCCCATAATTATCTGAATAATTTTAAGATCTTTTTCCGAATCTTTCGTTCTTTCTCTTTCACGAAAAAAAAAAAAAATAAATAAATAAAAATAACGGTACAAAAGAAACGTATATTATTATATTGCTCTTGATTTTTCGTCTCGTCATAACTCCGGTGTTTCTACATTTTCATTGTTTTCTTTTTTTGGGTTTTTTTTTTCGTTTCTCCGCCCTCGTATTTTTTACTCAACAACACTCGTTTCCCCAACGATCTCACTAATCTCTTTAATCTCTTCTTTCGTCCGTTTACTCCGGGAGGGTGATTCTCGAGCCTTATACATTTTTTTGCCTCTTGCTACTCTACGAAGCAACTTTAGGCGATGAGTACATGAGAGAAAGAGAGAGAGAGAGAGAAAAAAATGAAGAAGCGAGGGATGTGAGACTCGAGTTAGAAGTGTATTAGAAAATTGTCTTCTCACTCTGTGGGCTTCGATCGGTCCACAGTGTTTACCGCCGAAGGATGGGTGTCTGTGTGAGCAAAAATTGGATTTGGAGGGTCGTTCTCAGAAAGAAAGAGATGGAAGAAAAAAAAGAAAAACAGAGACCAACAGCTGCATTGTGAGAGAGCATACGTATATATAAATACAGACGTTTCCTGGAAGAAGGTTCTCGTGAACAATGAAACTCCCTTGTTCGTGAAAACACGTGGGAGAAAGAGAGAGAGAAAGAGAGAGAGAGAGAGAGAGAGAGAGAGAGAGAGAGAGAATGGAAAAAAGGGGGAATAAGGAGAGTTCAGGACCTGCTGCGGAACTTGTCGTGTACCATCGTCGGAACTATGACCAGTTTTTCACGCTAAGAGCAAAAGTAGTTCCAGAAAGACGATCTTCCATCTACATATAGATTTACACGCATATATATATATATATATATATATATATATACATAGGTCGTCACGAATTACGCTCCTTGACGTTTTTTTTTCTTTCTTTTCCCTCATTTGTCAAAAGACCCTCTCTCAATGCCTTCTATTATACCGCAAGTGGTCTCTTCGTAAAATACTCATCGAAGTAAAAACGAGAGAGGGAAATAAATTTCTCTATCGTAAAAAATCTCTTCAGATCGCGAGTTTCACTGTTTTTCGAACCGGTCACAACGAAAACCATTCAAATTTTTTATACCTCCACCAATTTTATTCGTTACTCTAATAAATCGTTGTACAACCTAATTATTCTACTGAAAAAATGACATTTTGATACTCACTAATATTAAATAGCAATTCTTGCTGCGTTTCGAACTAAATTATTATTGTTCGAAAATACAAATTACTTGGAAATTCGTCGTCCTCTTCCTTTTCAAATCAGCACCAATTTCTCGCCAATAGAGTCATTTATGTGAAAAATAAATCTTTAATGTTCAGTTTTTGTTGTGAATTTCTTTTTTTTTTGTGACTACAAAAGCACGTCATTTGGAACAATATAGAGACACATATCTCTGAATATATGTGATTTATGTGTGTATATAACGATGCTACATCGGTATATGTAGTACGTATGTATGCTTAACACACGCGCACAAGAGCGTTCTTCTGTGCCTGATGTCGTCAATTGGCCATATGTATACATGTATACATATGATATATCTGTATAATATGCTTGTGTGTATGTGGGAGTGTATACATTGGCTATATACATACGTAATGCATACATCTATACGTTGGAGGGGTCTGGTTCGCAATAATGAGGAGTTTGCACAGGCCCTGGAACCCGAGCGACGGTTCTTCAAACAAGGATAGCAAGGACAAACAAACCGAGGTGGATTTAGAGAAGAAGGGAGAGAGAGAAACATCCCCTAGGCGGACATTCGGACAAATATACTCTCGTGGCAGCGAAATCTCCACGTAGTCTCGTTCTTCGTTCTTTTTATTCTTTTTTTTTGTCATGCTTTCTCACTAGGGACCAAATAAAAATACAGCGATTCAGCCGATGAAAAATTAGATTAAATATTAGTCTCAAAGTTTCGTAAGATATTTGGATGTTTTTGTTATTGTTGAAACTTAATTAGAAGATTATTCAAAATTTTGTCGAAATACTTTGATCTTTGTTTTGAATTGCTTATTTATTTGGAAATAATACTTGGCGCTTTTGGTTTGCGAGTTTCAAGTTGAGTTTTCTTTCATCAATCGTCGTAGAGTTGTTCGAACTTTTGAAACGTGGACTATTTATTTCTCTCTTTTTTTTCTTTTTTTTTTTTTTACTATTCGTTTAGCCCCTCGCTTTCGACGGCACTATACTTTTCGGCAAAGGTTTGCCATTCCTTTTACCATGCGTTTTCACGTTACTCGTCCATTTTCCTTTCTTCGAACAAATCGAACGGAATTTGTGCCTGTTTCTGTGGGTCTGCCAGCGTGACGTCGACGAACCGTACAAATATACGAACCAACGCGTCGCCAGAGTCTTGTACTTACGTGTACACAGGCCGATTGTGATTGGACTCTCTCTCTCTCTCTCTCTCTCTCTCGCTCGCTCGCTCGCTCGCTCGCTCGCTCGCTCGCTCTCCTCGTCTCTTTCTTTCTCTCGTTCTCTCTGGTTCTCTCTTTGCTCATGCGTTCCTGAACAAACACACAGAGAACGTACAAAAGTACATACGAACTGTTCACGCTGTGGATAAAGCCTCAAACGTGTACGTGCGCTCCTCTGTGGATTCAGGAGACAACTGAGCGAGATTGTTCACACATACGAGACTGTGCAAACTCTAGAAGCAAGTATGAACAGAGAAACATACATATATATATATATATATATATATATATATATATATATATATTGGCAATTTAACGACGTATATATCTGTATATACATGTGTATTTGGGATAAGGCTGTACTTTCCCCACGTTCCAGCCTCAGTCGTCACACGTGTGTAGAATGGACGAGTCCGAACTACCACTAAAATATCTTCTCTGTATGTGTATAGGGCCAGACCATCAACCTCCAACCCTGCGCTCCTCTCTCGACAAGCATCATAAGCGATATCGTGGCTAATATTTGCTGGACTAAGCACACAAATACAATATAGTCAAGAGCTTATCCCCATAAGCCTTCTCCTTCTCCAGTGATTCTCAACTCATTCCTCTTCTCTTTTCAGTGTTCCATCGAAGGAATCCACTGCTTATTGTTCTCTTTTTTCACCATACTTACACATTGCGACGGATAGTTTTTTCTCTCCTTTTTCGAATCGTTCAAATTACAAAAGGCCATAAAAAAAGTTTGACCAGCCTGGGTAACTCAAAACTTGGCGAATAATTTTGAGAAAATTCTCGTAAGATATTAAACGATTTAAAAAATCGTTTTCGAATACGTGATTTCGATTGAAATTGCTGGTGTGTTACCTTTTTTTATACTCTCTTGTTGAATTTTCTATTGGATTATAATGATTATATTGCGTAACGTGAATTATTTAGTACAATTTGGGATTTATGTGATAAATGTTGGATAACGTGTGTGCATATGTATACATATATTTATATGTGTACGAGATTAGTTTGAACACGAGAAGAGCAAGATGCGGAGAATAGGCGTATTGCACACACTCGAGGATCGTGCTATATACACGGTTAGGTCAGCCAACGTGGGCACCAGACCAGCGCGCGGTTTGCGAACTATCTCAATTTGCTGCCGCAACCACGGCGACCACGAAACCGCGACTTCCCTCATCCCGTGGCCACTTCGACCTCCCTTTCTCTCTGTGTCTCTCACGTTCTCTCCTTTACGTATTCTCTCGTGGCTCCTTTCGACATTTCTCCCCCCCCCCCTCTCTCTCTCTCTCTCTCTCTCTCTCTCTCTTTCTTTTTCTCGATGTGCATTCGTTGCATACATATACGTATATAAACAAAATGGCTGATAAAATCGCTTTTCTCATTCTCTTTATTTCGCTTTCTCAAAGCTTTTCATATTTTCACTTTGTCAAATGGACAATTGAACTTTCCTTTTATTCGCCATTTGTTTCGTTATTCTTTTACGCGTTATTCCACTCGGAAATTCCAAAATTGTATGATGTCTCGCATTTTTTGAACGAAATGAAATTCGCCCGTTTGGATAATGCTAAATTTTTCGATGCCGATTTGAGTCATGGATAAAAAAAATCGAATTTTTTTTTGTGTCCCTTTGAAAATTCGCGGACTATATTGTGTCAGTAAAGCTATTGGTAATGAAAAAAAAAAAAAAACAAAATAAATAAATAAAAAGTTGAATTATCATTAAATTTTTACTGTATTCTAATTAGACGATGACTAAACGAAAATATTCTCGTATTGTGTGAAATATCGGAGAGCCTTGCGTGTTTTATTTTTAAATAAAAATTCATTTCAACCGAACGAATCCTTAATCGTGCTTGTGTACATTCGGTAAAATGAGTGTTAGTCAATTTGTGTATTGACTCGCTACGTCTCTCTCTCTCTCTCTCTCTCTCTCTCTCTCTCTCTCTCTCTCTCTCTCTCTCTCTCTCTCTCCCCCCCGCTCTCTCTCTCTCTCTCTCTCGTCTTTTTGCTACTCAAAGTTTCAACGTATTTCGAAGTAATCTCTCGCTCTATAAATAAGACGCTTTATTACGTATGTGTACTTAACGATCGAGTATTCTCGTCCTCTGTGAAATATTTCGTGTTTTTTTTTAAAATATATATATATATATATATATATATATATGTATACACGCACATGTGGAATAAGATAGACGTAGTACTGAGAAGTGTATAATTATGTCGAGTTTATCGTGATAAGAAAATTTGCCGTTTTAATACACGTAATAATAAATTCGAGATAAGAACGAGAGAGTCTAAGACCGGGGGGAAAAAAACATCGTAGTATCTTTTTTCAATTAAATTTAATTTATATTTATACATATAGTGTGAGTAACGAAAAGAAATACTTGCGGATGTTTATTTTACTCGTGGCACTTCGTCTCGTAATAATCCAAAGTCTCGGCTATATGAATAAATAGTCATTAGATACGTGTTAATTCTTTTTTTTTTTCTTTCGAGACGCTACACGAGGCATATTTAAACACTAGATATGGAACTTTTTACGTAGAATTAGCAAAATTCATGACTCGGCAGTTTTTCGAAATTTTATTTTTACTGCTATTGCTCGAAATTTTTTTTCTTTTTTTATTGACGAAAATATCACGTTAGCGAAGTTGAAAATTTTGAGTGTTGCAGTGATGAGAGGTTTCTAAAAATCGGTTGATGTTGGGAGGAAAACTAAAAAAAAATAGTTTTATTTTGATTTTTTTGTGTTGTGAAGTAGCATGATTTTAATAACAATGTGAGTCAATAAAATTTCTAGGTAAAATGCAATCTATCGTACTGGCGAAATTCATTAATTTTTAAAAATTGTTTAAAAAAAAAATTTTTTTTTTGAAAAACTAACTAAAAAATTAATTAGTTTAATTTCGAAGCGATCTTTTTTTAATCGAAATTCCTCGTACATGTGCAATTCCAGTAGCGGGATTTTAAGTGCATTGATGGGGTTTTACACGTTCGTGCTAACGCTCTAAGTAACTCCATAACGCCTATCTCTCTCTCTCTCTCTGTATATATATATATATATATATATATACATATATATGTACAAAACCTTATGTACTAAACGAGAGAACGCTCTCTTGAGGTGTACCGGTGTTACGCGCTACGATCGTGCCTGGAATCCTAGAACAGTGGTAAAACACACTCGTTTCTTTCTCACCTGTTTCTCTCCCCCTATTTTATCTCTCTTCTCTCTGCTTTTTTGTCTTTCTCGTTACTCCTTTTACTCCGGCATGTTGAAAAAAGTCTATAAGGCAAAATAGGACAATACAATTTACGACTACAAAATGATTCTAAAGTTTAAATTTATTTTTTGCACGTAAAACTTTCAAAATTTTTTATATTTATATTTTTTTGATTCGAAAAATCTAATTTATTGCTGTAAAACATGGGAATGATTTTAAAGTTGTGTTTTTACTATTTTTTTTTTTTCCAAATATATTTGAATTAGTTTGATTACCAGTACATTTTAATTATAATTAATATATTAATTACTATTAAAAAATGAAGCAGTTGATTATTTTTATAAAATATTTTATGTGCCAGAAACAATTTTAATTGCGAATTCTCGTTTTTTTTAAAGATTCTTCGAATCTCTCCTTATATCCTCGTTCTGGAGAAGGATTTTCTCTTTTTTTTTTCTCCGTCTGTACATAGTGCCATTTCTCCGCTTATCCTCTTGTCAATTCGAGTCACGATTTGATACGAATTCCTGGAGAAACACACTCTAACACAGACACTGATAAATAAACAAAAATATATGTATACGCATACGCATGTGTGTCAAAGTAAGCCAAAGTACAACTCCTGATATAGAGAATAAAACAAGAAAGGCAAACCGGTGGATACATCGTTGTTATTGACGTTGCTTTTCTTACGCAGTATGAAACAGCATCAATTTAAGGATTCCACAAAGAGAGATTCTCGTAACGTTTTTCCTCAAGAAAATATTTTTCTCTTTTAATACATATTTTTTATTTAAAGAATAAGAAAATAACATCCGACGTTGTATTTTCTATACAAAAGTAAAATCGCATGTTTTGAATTATTGAAACTTGGTGTAGCATGAAATACTCGATAATTGGAAATTCGATGAATTTCATTGAGTAATAGTAAGAAAAAAAAAAAAAATGATAACTTTCACACAAATGAATGTAATTTCGATGGGACGGAATAATTATTGAGAACGAAGTTTGTTTAGAAACAATCGTAAATACAATGAATAATTGTATTTAATATAAAAAAGGATGAGGAAAATTTATATCGATCAATTGTTCGTGTATATACTTGAATCTGCAGAATAAAAAGATTTGGCACACAAACAAAAAACTGTAGACAATGAGAGGAGTTCGAGATAAGGGAGTTGAGGAGGTCGTGTGTCTGTCTGGCGTCATTTTCAAAGTGTTTTGGGAATACGAAGGGGCGAGGAGTACAGAGGAGAAGGGAGGAGCTACCGACCTCCTATTAAGAAAGTGGAGGTCTATGCTTCTTCCTCGATAAATTCAGTTTGTCGACGTCGTAAGACTATATACACCCTCAGTAAGTTGGATACGGAGACAGAGAGAGAGAGAGAAAGGGAGGCGAGATAAGGAAAAGAGACAAAACGAGAAGAGACAAGAAGAATTGATATATCTATTTTCCCCTCTCAACTCTTTCGTTCGATCACAACGGTCCGATTGTCATCGGGGTCAGGAGGTGATCTCTCACTTGTCCTTTTCTCTCTCTCTCTCTCTCTCTCTTTCTCGTTTTTGCTCTCTATGTTTTCTCCTTATCCTGCAACCTTGTCTTCATTGTCTTGGCAACGATAGGACGAACCCTTTTTTCTTCTTTTTCTTCTGTTCATCGATCTCTCCTTCGTCTTTGCTCGAATGCTCGAATGATTATACCATTTGAGGTCCAATTTACGAATTTTGTGTTGTCTTTTCATTTCTGAGAATTTCACATTTATATATCAATTAAAATTCCTAAGGTTTATATTTAAATCTCATTAGATTTTCGATTTAATTGAAAAATGACCGAAAAGAGCCCATTCTCCCGTGCATCGAACCGCAGCGAGTCTTGACTGGTGATTGTTAATTTTTCTTTTTAATACTTGGCGTCGAAATTCTGCCGCTTTTCTAGATATACGAAATTCAATTAGAGGCATTGATATGTAAGAGTGTAGAGGAATGGGCTAAAAAAGAGACTGCCACTTTCACCGTCTAAATTATACGAAGCGCGGAATGGAGTAACTCGAAGCTACAACCAGCCTTATGGTCAGTCGCCTACCAACGTGTAACGTTCGACACGCGGTTCAGAGAGCTCATAGTTTCGGTTGCAACGTGTAATCCTCGCGGACACCGCAAACATGTAATTAACACTTGCTCACCCTCTCTCTCTCTCTCTCTCTCTCTCTCTCCCCCTCCCTCCCTCCCTCCCTCCCTCCCTCCCCCCCCCTCTCTCTCTCCTCCCGCCCCCCTCTCTCTCTCCTCCCCACCCCCTCTCCCCCCTCTCTTTCTCTCTCTCTCTCTCTCCCCCTCTCCGTCTTTCTCTTGGCCTGTCGGGACTATCTTGTCACTTTATCGCAACTATATGTATCACTGTATACCTTCGTACAAATTACATATGTATATTAGGGTGATGCGAATAAAATCAATATTTTTTTGTTTCGTTTGCACAGGAGGGCTGTTAATACATGATAAAAAAGTAGTTCTCCCAAAATTTGGACTCTTCAAAAAAATGTTTAGAGGTCGCTCAAACAACTTTTTAATATTTTTTTTCTAATTCTGGCTGAAAAAGATGAAATAGTCATTTCGATTTTTCGGTGTCGCATCAAAATCTGTTAATAATTAATTGATGAAATAGTAATTCTACCAAAATTTGAATGCTCTAAAAAATATTTTAGTGGTGGCGCACCGACTTTTAAATTTTTTCTTTTTCGATTCTGACTGAAAAACATAGTGTAGATATGTCGATTTTACTTGATGAAAACAGATATTCTACTAAAATGCTGGACATGGAAAAAAAATTGGAGGTCGCCCGAGCGGTTTTTTGAAATTTTTTCATTATTCGGGGTTAAAACATGATATTATTATAATTTATTTTAATGGAACAACTGAACAAATAGTCCATTGAATTGAATATGTATTTGATCTTTGAGAATAAGTTTTCAATGTGATATAATAGAATATCTGACATATTTATTTACAGCGGGATTTTTTTTTTTTTTTATCTATTCGTGATTTTCGTAGAACGTTAATGATTTTCTTTGAAACCGACGAGCACTGACGAGTGCACCAAACTTAACGTTTATCGTCCACAAAACTTGAATTCATCGTTACCAAAGACAATGTTTCTTTCAAAATCTTTTATCATCGATTGATCGTTACCAAAGTATGTAAGAATCGGTAACGATCATTCGGATCTACCAAATTTCATATTTTTCGATAACGATCAATTGGTGAAAAAAATTTACGACTGACAGAAAATTAACAAACTGAAATATTATTTAAAGTACTCAAATTTTGGTAAGATTACTATTCCATTAAGTACTAATATTTTTTGATGCGACACCGAAAAACTAAAATTACTATTTCATGATTTTTAGCCGGAATTGGAAAAAAATAATAAAAAGTCGTTTGAGCGACCTCTAAAAATTTTTTTGGAGAGCCCTAAATTTGGGAGAACTATTTTTTTATCATGTACTTCTGTGTAAACGAAAAAAAAATATCTATTTTATTTGCATTATATATATATATATATATATATATATATAATGCTTGGATATGTAGTTCTATCTCGGTTCCTCCGACGTCGGAGGGTGTTCAATGCCCTCGAGTTTTTCAACCCGACGTTTATTTGTGCACAAGTCAAAGTGATCGAGACCAATGTTTCCCCCAATATTTATACATCCGAATGAACACTATTGAAATTTACGTCATTGCATGAAACGAAACGAAATTGTTTTTTACCTTTTATTTCATTTGGTATTCAAATCTTTTTATTTTTGTTTTTCTGCAAATTTAGTATAGTAACAAATGCTTTGAAAATTGTGATGTGCATTTTTGTTTCCTGAATTTGTAGAAAAGTGTTGGGAAATATTGAAAAAAAGAAATCAATTTCATTGGATATCAACCTTTCAAATTATATCGTCGTTGAAATCTTTAAATTGTAAACATAAAAATGAATCCTTGCACGTGTGTGGACAAAGGAATCATCGAATTGTCGAATTTTTCGTAAATGTATCTTTTTCAATTTTAGTACCATGGGAGGGCGAGAGAAAAAAATATTTGTCGCTTTATGCACTGAGAAAAAAAATTTGTTGAATGAACAATATTTTTGTTGAATCAACAAATTGTGGCGAACAAAATGGAATTCGTTGACTGAAGAAAAATTTGGTTGATTCAACCACTTAATTTGCTGGTTCCAATAAATATCGCTCACTGTTGTACCAAGTCTAAATATATATATATATATATGGTACGTCACACGCCACTCTCGTATTGTGTGACTTATTGTTGTAATAAAAAATGTCTCTGGTTTAAAATAACACAAATAACAATAATTTATTGACGAAAATAAAATGTGGATATATAAAAAGAAATTATGTTGACACAGTGATATTACACGATAAATAATTAGTAGTATTCGTTCAAAACACACCGTCAATATATGGTAAGTATACGCGCTATGTTCGAACTCACAATATTGAATAATTACTTCGCGGAGATCGAATTTGTTCCGCGTTACACGAAAACGCTCGACTTGCCAAGAAGCGGCTATTTTTCTCTTGTTCTCCTTGGAGAAGGTTGAGTTGTGTTCGGCGGTGATTTCAAATCTGGTCCTTTTTGGTTGACACTCCGATCCTCCAGACCTCGGTACCGTTCCTCCCTTCCCTCAGTTCACGAAACTGTATAAGTTTCATTGATGGATAAAAGGGAAAAAACCACCGAGGGAGGAGTCCGAAGTAGCCAATCGGCGAACTCTTAGTATATTAGTAAAAACGGAAAAGTACATGATATAAAAATAAGGACTTTCCCAGAATCCAGAACGGTACGCAAAAACTCAAACTTAATATATCAGCAAAAAAAATGGGAAAATCTGGATATTTTCCAATTCGGCCGAAAGTAATAGAAATATTTCGTGGCCGTCTAGGTTCTATGAACGCATAAAAATAAACATAAAAATATGTACACAAATTATCTGCGTTTCTATGCTGAAAAAAAGATTAGACATGTGCGCAGCAAATGTGCGAAACTCGTGTATAGAGGTTCTGCGCTTCGAAGTACGAGCACGATCGCCGCCTCGAGGACCCTTTTTTATGGGCCACCAGGTATGCGATCGTCCAGAATACTCCCGCGCATCAACCTCTACGAGCGTACACAGTAAGTCCGTGCTCATGTATACTCTTGCTTGTATGTGTAAAAGAAATAGCGGAATTTTATAAAAGTTAAGGTGAACATGCGATACGCAACACTCACTACGACGAAAATTTTGTTAAAACAACAAATTTCTTTACTCAGTGTGGAATTAATAACAGCGATTCTTGGCCGACAAAAAAAAACAAAAAAATTGTTTAAAAAAAAAACAAAAAAACTTCCGACTGCAAAATGGCAAAATAATTCATAATAAAACAACTCCCTCAGGATTTCGTTTTATTATAAATCATTTTGCCATTTTGCAGTCGGGAGTTTTTTTGTTTTTTTAAAACAATTTTATTTTACACTTATTTTAGATTATTGTTATTGTTGAATTGTTCGAACAACACGAACAAAAAAACGCACTGAAGGTCAGTAAAAACGACATAACCTCCAGACAGAAAAATGTTAACGTGGGCATCTTTCAGAGTTACGAGCAGGCAGCAACCGCATGAAGTATGTAATTGAACGTAATATGGCGGCATCGCCCGTTGTTCTATTGGTTGAATCGATATGATACAACAGCTTTTTTTTTAATATGTTAATATTTCTATGAATATACAACCGATTGAATTAGATTTTAGCCCGAAACATAGTCCGTTGGTGAAAGAATATATGTTCAAAATTTGGTCAAGAAATTTTTTATCGTTTTCGCAAACATTCGGCTGTAAAAAAACTTCAAAATCAGCTGATCGCGGTCAAACGCATAATATCCCCGTCTTTTTGCCCGTGCGGGCATCGGGAGTTAATAACGAAGAAAGTGGGTTTTGAAAGTAAAGAAAATATATTAAAAATAAATTGATGAAGTTTGAGCGAATGATTATCGAAATTGGACAAGTTCGTACACGGAATGCATCGTATTACATTTATATATCTATATAAACTGCTCATTTCACAGCATGTGCAGAACTTGTCCCGATGCGTGAAGGGAATACGTAATAACGTTGTGTTTCACTCGGCAACGGACACGAGCTATACATAAATCTACATACATACATATATATATATATATATATATATATATATATATATATATATATACACAGATATAATGAGATAACAAAAAAAATTGAATGACTACAAGAGATGGAGAATAAAAGAGAGAGAGAGAGGGAGAGAGAGAGAGAGAAAAGGGCGAATGTGTATGGTAAGCTCGTATTACGTATAAAGCGATACAATCATTGTTTCCTCCTTTTTTTTTTAATTCTCCTTCTCAGCATTTACTGTCTGAATTTTTATCACTGGTTTCTCTTC
Organism: Rhimphoctona megacephalus; assembly: GCA_963989365.1. Lineage (NCBI taxonomy): Eukaryota > Metazoa > Arthropoda > Insecta > Hymenoptera > Ichneumonidae > Rhimphoctona > Rhimphoctona megacephalus. The sequence continues at coordinate 28,563,321 of OZ022420.1, read as the reverse complement.
GCTCTTTTATTTTTATTCTCTTTTATATGTTTATAATATAATAATTTCGCAGTATTTTTTCGATGTTTCGTAAGCGCTTTTTTTTTATACTCTTGCGATCGTTTATATAAATGTAACTTCTACATTTTCAATTTGTTTTATTTTTTGTTGCAAATTGAATAAGAATTATGTACGAGAGTTAAACGCGAAATCGTGTACCGTGTCCGTGCGGTAGCTCTTCCTTTTTTATAGTCAATATGTTTTTTTCTCGTTGGTTCTTGCTTCGTTTTCAATTGCCGATGATATCGAAGTTGTTGAGCAGTCGCAAAGTCTACCGAGTTAATCATTCAACGTTACTGCATTAACATTCGTATTTTTTGTATATAAAGTTGTGCGCTACTTGCGGTTTTTCATCTCGATTGTCTTTTTCATGATTCCCGATATCGAATAATTACTATGAAATGGTAGAGAAAAAAAATGTAAATTATATTACGTTGAGATTTAACGTATAAAAATGGGAAAAAATGGCCAACGCTCGTCGATAAATCGAGAGATCGTTTTGCTCGCGTGAAATTACGGTGTCAGTGCAGTTATTCGCTCTTGCGGTGTTTCTTTCCCCCCCCCCGAGACTGAAAGAGAAAAAAAGATGACCGTGTTCTGGCATTCTCGAGAATTTAATTGGCTGAAAAGAGAACGTTTCGTGCCAAGAAAACAAAAAGAGCGTTGATGGGGGAAAGCCTTAAACACGAGAGAAATGCATCTGCGTGGCTCTCTTCTCGTGCTGGGCATCCCTGGAATCTCGTACACAGAGCCCTCAATCTTTCCTCCAATTTAATACTTTTAAACATTTTTTACTTCCTTTTCTTCGATTTTCATTCTAGCCACGAATCCCTTCTTCATCGGCGCCCAAAGTATTTAATTAATTTATCGCCGGTAGTTTGTTTGTTTTTTTTTGTTTGTTCAAACGACTCTCATGGTTCCTTGTGATAATACTGAATAACAAACCTCGAAAATCTCTGCGTTTCAGGGTCCACCACAACCAGGTCAACCCTTCAAATTCACCGTTGGCGAATCATGCGATCGCATTAAGGAGGAATTTAATTTTTTACAAGCACAATATCACAAGTGAGTATTTTTTTGGTTTCGTAGTAATTTCTATGCTTCGTTCGTATATTTACGAAAAAAAAACACTTGAACGTAATTGTCAATTTATTACGCTTTTTTTAATCTTCCATATTCCGATATCGTAAATAATAAAAATAATAATTGTACAAAAATACGTCTAGTAAAAATGATGACGACAATTATCGTCATTGTCGAAATTTTTTTTTTTTTTTTTTTTTTTTTTTTTCATTCAACATCAAATTTCTCTTCTTCCATCCTAATTTTCATAATTTAAAAACAACATTTTATCCTTTTATTTTTCCAGTATGAAACTCGAGTGCGAAAAATTGGCGACAGAAAAAATCGAGATTCAGCGACACTACGTCATGGTGAGTAAAAAAAAAAAAAATTGCATATCATTCAAAAAGTGATATCGTCGAAGCCCGCATCGTCTCGTTCCATACAAAATGATAATTCGCAATTCTCCAATTTTTTTGAAATTAACGTCTTTTCACTGTCTCTCCCCAAAATATATATTTTTACACGTTCCTGATAATTCATGGCAATCAGCTTGTAACAGGAACGGCGTCAAATAATTAGTCGAATCCTCGCACCTGTTTGTCAGTAGCTCGAGCTACTAAATTCCAATTATGCCACATGCAACAAGGACCAATATTATGTGTTATAACTATATCTTCATAACATATACATATATCGCGATCCTGTGTGTTTGTATTAGGATCGACGACGCAATCTTATATGTACAGGGTGAGGCAGTAATAATGAGCCACCTAGAGCATCCTTGAGCCTTTAAAATTAAATAGAAATGTTTTCAATCAAAGCTCTGCATAGTTCGCTAGATGTATTCGAGTGACAGCAATGATATTTCAATTGATTAAGAAAATTTAAAAAATAATAAATATAATAAACGCATAAATTAATCAATTTATCATATATTGCGAGAAACAATGACGAATGATATTTCGAGATTAAAAAAAAAAAAAAAAAAAAACAAAAGGAGACTGATATTAAAATAAAATAAAGTAATAAAACGTGAAAATTTTTATTACTGCCCTTGATTGGCCCTGTTGAGTCGTGAATATTTCGTCTGAATTGTATTTATTTATTTATTTATTTATTTATTTTTTTTTGGCATAGGTGCAAAGGTATTCCATCACCCTGTATATATAACAAATAAATATATATGTATATACGTGAGTTGTGGTTGGAAACAAGCAGACTATACGAAATTCTCTGGGTGTATAGTTGGCCGGAGATACGTGACGTGAAACTGGTAACACAGGGAGGTTAAACCAGTATCGGAATTGTGTAGAGGGCTTGCAACTACCGATGTTTGCCTTCACACGTACAATCGCTGTTTCTCCTATTTCGTATATGTATATGTCGTTGTACATGTACATATATATATGTTATTTCCTTCGTCAAACGCCAGAACTACTCCGGTACTTAATGTTCTATCTCCTCGCTTTGGTTGTTCGTTGCAATCTAGCCCAACCAGTTTCTCCCTTTCTCTTCCCCATTTTCTTCCTACTTCTCTTCTTCTTCTTCTTCTCTTCTTGTTCTTTGTAGACACCGAATACCGAGTTATCTCACACGTAACCTGGGTGCTTGGGCTTCCTGTAGATTCTCTCTTTATTCTTGGTATTTATGTCTTGTGAGTTTTTCTTTCTTTCTCTATTTTGTCC